>OY756210.1:86942727-87047727 GCA_963576795.1 Metopia argyrocephala | reverse complement strand
TTGTTTGTTTGTTTGTTTGTTTGTTTGTTTGTACCTTATAGGAGACCAAACCTCTAGACCGATTTTCCTGAAATTTTCACAGCATTTAACTGGGACTCTGGCATGATTAATAGGGTACTTTTTTTCGACCACGCCCATTTTTACGCCCACTTTTTAAAATTATGTAATTGCTTCCATATAGTTTTCAAAAGTTATACTTCAAATTGTATACACGTTATACTCAAGGCGATGTAGAAAAACATATTTTTTACGCCACGTCCCCTTTCACACCAAATTTTGTTTGAAAGTTTTAAACTTTTCGTTCTATATACAAATTTGGTGCTTCTTTACTACGTTTATTAACGACTTTACCTTAAATTTAAAATACATTTGAATTAAAATAGTGGGGTAGCCTCACTTTCTTTCTCCTACAACTGTCTGCAAAATATATAAATGCTTTAAATTACATTATATAACGAGGGGATAGCGAAGCACACCGGGTTCAGCTAGTGATTTATATTCCTTGGTTCTACGTTGAAGCCTTTTAATCTGTTGCGCTGCTCAGATAATATGTATTTCATAGCTGAAAAAAAGTCTTTCGACGCTTACTTGTGCGCATGGGATCGTCAAAATAATATTAGCTACACAAGATAAGGTCTTACTTTGTGATGACCAAAATTCTATTATGTTAGAATGCAGCGACAATCTCGGTTGCCGGTCATACATCATAACATCTGTATCTATATGTAATAGCGATGAAGAAATAGGTTCTGTTTGAAGTAATTCTAAGTTTCCTAAATACTCATAAAAAGATGTAGTCAAGTTGTTGTTTGATGATGTGCTTGGTAAATTTTTTTCCTTAATTGACTTGTCCGGAAATTTCGAATCTATAATACATAAATTACACTGGTTTACAGCCAAAAAATACCAAGAACGCCACATGCCTAGATAAGTTAATTGGGATCTCCAGAGCACGAAAAACGCTTTTATTTTTTTTCCTAAGTACCGTTTTTTAGATAACGGTACTTTTGTGTTTTTCGGTGTATGGCCCCACTCAAACCTTTGTGGAGTCCAAATGGAGATTATTATCACATTATTTGCAACTATTGCTTTTTGAGATCAAATATAGAATATTACTATATTTCTGAAGAGTTTTTTGTATTTTTTACACAAATAAAATCCAAAATTGGCGTTTGGAAATTCAAATTAATAAATTTAAATGTAGAATATTATTCTATTTCTGAAAGGAATTTTATGCTGTTTTTATACAGTAAAATCCAAAATTAGCAACTGTTGCATCCACCAATTTAATGCATTTAATTTTGAAAGATGTTATTATTAAAAATAAAGCCAAGATCAAACATTTTGATTTGGTAGATTATAAAGATAAACAAATTTTTAAACTTCGAAGAAAAGGTATTTGTTTAAGGAAATATAAAAACGTACTATTATTATTTGTTTCAAACATTTTTGTACAACAGTGTGGCCAAATAAGTTTTGATTTTAAAAACGAACATTAAGCTTTAAGTACTTAATATATAAAAGTAAAAAAAAAATTGTTCCTTTTGTGAATGAACTTAACCATTTTATTAATGTGAAAGACAGGAGCTAAAGGCTGAATTAAGACAGCTAAAGTTATTCAATTTAGAGAACAATTTCGCCCAAAAGAACCTTAAACTGTTAGATTTAAAAAAAATATATCAGAAATGGAAATGAAAAACTCCACTTGTTTTTCCTAACTCTACCTAAATTTATTTGAAAAAAAAATTAGATTTACTACATTATTTTGCAAACGGAAAATGAATATTTAGACAAATAAATCTAAAAAAAGAAGTCGTCTTTGGCGGCCATTACGTTTACAAAAAACCATTCTAATATAAAGAATTGAGAATAATTAAATTAAAATTGTAATTAATTTAAAATTGTACCTAAACTGACTAAAATGTGTAATAGTAATGCATGTGTATAATAAATATAATATATTTTTGATGTTTTTTTTTATTTAGGTTTCGACATTTTATATACTGTACTAACAATTCTATTTTTCAGTTTTACTCAAATAAAAACAAAAGCTTTTTTAAGAAGGTTATATTTTCTAATTTACATTTTGTTGACGATTTTATGGAATCAATTTGACGATTTTGACGATTTTTTTTTTGTCGATCTTTGACGATTTTATGGTCATTTTATCTGGCAGCTATGCTCGTGCAAACCAGTATAAAATTTATCTAAAATACCATCAGTATCACTAGGACCAAGGTTGGATTATATTCAAACCAGTTTTCAGTATAAAGAATTGTGTTTTATTTATTAAAATCAGTTTTTCTAAAGTTAATAACATAATCATTACTAATATTTGGTGTAATGGTGAGGCGAGTTGCGATGCACATGGATATTTCAAGGCAAGGGTGAAACAGGTTTTCCGGCTTCAATAAAGGGTCAATTCTTTTCAAGATGAAGTCGTCGGAATTATTTACAAATACCAAATCAAGCATTCTCCCCAATGATTTAGGTATGCTATTTAGTTGGTAAAGCCCAAAATCAGCCATTGAATCAACAAAATTTGTATCACATTCAGACGTGGTTGAAGGAACAAGGAAGTTTGTTTCTGGGCTTCCGTGCCATGTTAGGTGGGGAAGGTTATAATCTCCAAGTACAAGTAAAGAGTCACGAGTTTCAGATTGTTCAAATATAAAGTCAATGGCCTTTGAATGCAATTCATACACTTGTAAACTAGAAGATGGAGGTATATAGGAACACGTTATAAAAATTTTTCTATTAGGCAGTTTAATGCATATGGATATAAATTCAATATCATCGATGTCATAAGGAATTTCTTCAGACGTTAAACTAGTTGAGACAGCGATCAGGACACCACCACCATTTCTACCCAGTCTGTCGTGTCTATAAATATGAAATATGTTACACATAATTTCGGGGTTATTGATTAATTTCTCAGGTGTATTCTTCAGCCATGTCTTTGTTAGAACAGTTACATTATGGTTTCTATCAAAGCTATCTAAGTAAAATGAATTTAACTTTGTATTCATTCCACGAACATTTTGATATGCGATGGATATAGATGATGAATTTTTATTTTCGTATGACATATGATTTACTCTTGTAGGATCGATTGTTTCATTCAGTGTTACATTATCATTATTTCTATAAACAAACTCTTTCACGATAGTATTTCGTGGCCAAAACTTTGGGTCAACTAGGCCATCATAAATATCTACAGGAACAATTAATTTAAATGATGGTCTATTTCGAGAATTTATCTTAAAGATTTGGATATTATTGTACATTTCATGTGCCATATTGTTCTTAATATAAAATTCTATATCAAGTACAGAAGTATCGGCAGCAAATCGGGTAACAAAAATGGTTTTCATTGGCGGAATAACCCTAAGTGGCTTAGGCTTAACCCTAACAGTAGATCCATTATCTTGATTGTGAGTGGTAGAGTATTCTTTTGGCTCAGTATTGGATTGAAGTAGAGGAGAGAACACCATTAACACTGAAGATTGATTATTGTTTGACCTCGAGTCAACAGGATTTATAACTGGTTCCATAGTTATTTGAGATGGCAAATGATTTTTCGAAGAGGGCAGATTAGAAGTTATATTGCGGATAATGACAGTGTTTGACGGATTTGGAGTAACGACAACGCAAGAAAAATCAGTATTGACTGACAATGTTGAAATAGACACCTTTTTCGAATCGTTCAACAGTTTCGTAGACCCAGGAGAAGACGAAGATTGTTTAGATGCTTTTCTCTTTTTTGATTTTGGAGAAGTCGAAAAGTTTTCCAGGTTCTTGAATTTGGTAAAAAGTTCTCCGAATTTATCCAGCTTACTTTTTAAGGTCGTAAAATCACCTTTCAGTTCCTCAAACTCCGCCTTGTAACTTTTGAAGAAATTATAGAATTCTATACCGACAATTCTACAATTTGGACAAGACCACTGCAAATTTTTGGCCTCATCATTAAGAGCATCTGCGTCACGTACTTTGAGCCCACTGCATTTTAAATGACAAATCCCTAAACAAAACCAGCAAGATATCATACGCTCATCACCAGATATATTACAGTTTTTATTTAAACAGTCCATAGTGTAATTCAATAAATAAAGAAATTAGGATTCAAAAACAAAAGTTTGGTTTATGGCTTTGCTAATGAATTTATAAAAGCTTTTAAAATGAAAAGTTTCTGTAATATAAAAGCTTTATAATAATATGTAAAATTGCAACATCTTATACGCGATATGTTTGTTTTTGTTGCAGATACGAATATTTTTTCTTGTTTAATTTTTACTGCTTTGAAACTGATATTTTTACCGATAAGTATGTTTTCTACATTTAGATATAATATTTGTTTTTATTTTTGTTTTTTTTATCTGTTATATTTATATATACAGGTATCCCTTGTATAACGCGATAGTTACGTTCCACGGAAATTCCGCGTTATGTGTTTTCGCGGTATATAAGACTTAGTTTTCATATAAATTGGGGGTTATGTTCCAATAAGTTTTATTACAAAATAAATTACACATTTAATAAGAAATAAAATATATTCTCAACTCAAAACTAAAATTCAGATTTTGGTATAAAATTAAAACCAAAAAACAAAATTAATAACAATTCAAAATTCAAAAAACAAAATAAAACAAATTATGTGCATACATTCATATCATAAAATTTAAAAACAAACTGAAAAAAACTAAAAGTTTATTAACAGACTTCATTACAAATAGTCTGTTTCTGTTTCAGAAGTTCACTTTGTACTAAGATTTTTAATTCGGTATGTATGTATGTATACTCACACGTCTTGAAAACAAAAATGGGAAATTCCCGGTTACTCACACATGTCTTAAAAGCAGAAATGGGAAATTCCCGGTTTACATTAAAAACAAATATGAATACACATGTTTTAAACTTCGCGTTATAAAAGTCCAAATTTCGCGTTCTACTGAAACCGATTATTTTTTCAAATCGCGTTATATTGAAACCGCGTTTTACAAGTACCGCGTTATGCAAGAAATACCTGTAGTTTTGTTTTTGTATCTGTTAAATTTAGTTTTGTTTTATTTGTTATTATTATTATTTGTTTTGTATTGAAAATGTAAATGAGCTTTAGAAATGGTGTTAATTTTGGAACTTTGTATTTGTTATTGTAATTTTGATATTGTTTGTTTTGATTAACTACTGTCTTGTTGTTATTGTTTATTTGTTTAAAATTTAGTTTAATATGTAAGATAATATTGATCTCTAAAATATTTTTTCCACAAACTGAAGATATAAAAATAACCAATTTTTTATTTAGTTTACAAGTTTTATGATTTATAAAAGACACTTTAAAACTTTTGAAAATAATTTTCGAATTATTAAGAGGGGAAAAAGCACGTCTGTTCACTTTGAACGCTATTAGGACTATGAGAGATAATAATTTTCTGTCTGATTCTGAAAAATTGCTTACATTATGCAGAAAATACTTCACAAGCAGATTTGGAAAATTTAGAATCTCTATGGAACTCGCTATACGAATCGTACAGAGCAACTATGATCTCCACTCTTATACCCGAACAGAAAAATGAAGTTAAGAAAACTTATGATATTTGCACAGATGCGTATTACCATTGTTACGCAAAAATATTAGAGAAACAGAAAACCTGTAGGTTCAGTATACCCATCAACGTTAGATCGCAGTCGAGCTTTAATTGTTCTTGTAGACAATTCATTCTACAATGCAGAGAATACAGTACACCCAGAAATAAGAGCAAGGAATCCCCCAGTCCAACAAAGATATTGGATATCCCTCAACGTAATAAATCTTCGGATAATCTCGAAGTGATTGCTTATAACAACCCAAGAAAAAACGTAGTTTTACCCAAGAATTGCCCAGAAGATGAACTGACAAAAAAGATGTCAAAAGTACATGAAAACCGTCATACGACATACAAAAATAATGACATCTATAGTGAACACAGAACTAATGATCTTTTTTAACTCACATATGAACCATGGTCAAGTGGTAATAAGACCCACTTATCTTAATTAAACTATAAATTTGTTTCAAAAAACATGCTGAGTTACCCACCAATTTCAAAAATATTATATGTAATAAACATCATCAGCTTCATAGTCAACAAACCACTAAGAAAGCAGAAACGTCTTACAGTAGTAACTTCATAAAAAATCATCCTGAGATGCATCCTAGCTGTACCAAACCAATCAACATTTCTTCACCCACCATTCACTTGTTGCCCGCGGCCAGGGCTGGCGGCACACACTGGTTCAATTCATTTTTTTCATGCCTTCTGATCTACCTGATTTTTTTACAGTTTATAATAAACAATCTAATTATAATTTACCAAAAATATTAGGCTTATATATTTATTACTTTTTTGTCCAGAGACATTCAAAGTTGACCTAAGTGAATGCGTTTAAAACGACCGTATTATATACGCTACTTTTCATCGCTTCATGCTTTTAAAATACTCTTTTAATAACACTGTTGACGCCAAGATAGGCCTTGGTGTACTTGTAAAAAAATTATTTCTTATTTTATTATTTTATTTGATACAAAAAATGTAACGGCAAATGTATATACATATCAAATAATATTGTATTACTTTTGCATTAATTAAATTCCTTAATTTTGCTACCTAATTTTAAATTTACATATTTATCTCTGCTCAAAAAATACCTAACTGTTTATTAAAATTTCATATTTGCAGGCAAACATACAAATTTCCTTTATAAAGTGAATTTGTTATTGTTGTTTTATTTTGCTCTCATATAATTGATCATACACATTGTTGGATCAAAGAGAATTCTTTTAAATATGCAGCGACTGCACTTTTATGTACGACAAATATGTATGTTAGTATGCATAGTTATTAACATAAGTATTGTAAGCAGTATAAACATTTTTGTAGCCCTTTTTTTACTTTGTATTACATTTTAACCTTCACTTAGTTTTTGTTCGTTGAAAAGATTGCACTTAGGCAATAAAGTTTAAAAATTATAAAATTTTGTATTTGCTCGAAACAAACACTATAAAGATTTTTTTCTTACAATTGGACGTTTTTAATTGTATATGCAAATAAAAAAAATTGTTTAATTTAAAAAAATACTTTTTTTTACTACAAAAAATTGCATCTTCTGAGCTCCAACGAGCTCCAGCCAGATACTTATATCAAATTAAAGCTAATTATTTATTGAAAATTCAGGTTCCCGTTTTTACCCCTAAGCAATTCCGGTTTAAAAAACTTAAAATAATTAGAAAAATTTCCTTCACAGTCATGTAATTGTAGTAAAGGTTTGTATTAAAATCTGTTGCATACTCCTAGGATTGCACTTTTCTGCAACAGATTTTATTGCAACTTGTCTGCAAGTTTCCCGGCCATTTTGAGAAAATTCATAAGTTTGTTTAAGGATCTGCAAAAACTTATGGATTTTTTTTTTTGTAAATTCAAAGAATAGGCTTATAGGGTTCATTCATACATACATACATACATAACTGGCCTTTACAACCCTGTGTCAGGGTTACGGCCTAGCTTCTCGCAGCACTCATGTTGTGTGTGTCAATTTTTTTATCCATGAGTGCCGGGACCTACAGTTTAATGTCGACTTTGAACGACAGACTTGAGAAGCTTGTTCATGGCAATTAGTTACTCTCGGAGCTTTTGCCAGAAGACTGCTGAGAGGCAGTCGCCGAAAGAAATATTTTTTTCATATTTCTTTTTTTGAAGAAGTCAGAGCCTGGAGTCGAACCCAGGGCCCATGTCTTAGCAAGCCAACACACTAACCACTAGACCACGGCGACTAGGGTTCATTCGGTTCCAGTAATAAGGTGAATATAGCCGGACCTACAGTATCGGACAAAACATTTTAAACTACCACGGACACTAAGAAATATTCCTAGAGAAATATATGGGTTTGTAATACTAAAATTTTATTGTTATTTATTACATTAAATTAACATCATAATCTTTTTTAAACTAAAATTATTTTCAATTCTTCAACAATTCGGATTTTTTATAAAATAAACTTAACAAAGCAAAAACTTCAGCAAGACCAAACAATTGCAACCAACACAAATCAACGACTTATTTTAATATTTTGTAGGAAAACCCTTATTTTGAATAACGACCTTGCATTGTCTTGTCATTTACTCGACTAAATTATTAATTATATACTAAGATATGCTATTCCATGCATCTTGGATCCATTTAAAGAACTCATCAGCATTTGTAATGTAAGTTAGATAACAATACTATCAATATCAGTATAATATACCCAAAAAGTACAATATACCAAAAGGAAGTTGTATGGTGTTGTAAAGTGTCATTGCCTTCAGCATAACGAGCACAGATCGATAGGTGTCTGAATAGAATACACAATTAAATCAAAACGATAAATACCAAGTGAATAGATACAATGACATTTAATTCAGAAGAGAAAAGGACTACGGGAGCCATTGAGCACTAGCTTCAGTCGGGTGTCGGGGATCGGTCCCTCCTCATCTAAATTCTATTATAATTACAATTTTTATTATGGACTCCCTATTTTTATCAATCACAGGTGTAAGGGCTAAAATGACTAGATTCTCTATAACGTTAATATCACACCCCTATCTAGCCATAAAGTAAATATAATACTATTTCCAAGTACGTCTAATAATATCCTATACCATCTGTCAGCTATTATCGACAGAGGTTGCCTCATTACCCGCACCATCCTATGTTCCTCAGGCAAATTCTCAAGAAACCCCACAATAAATTTAGTCAAACATTAAACCATTTGGAAACAACCCGTTAAAGTCTTTAGAATTCCATTTTTACAATTATTAGTTATTTATTTATAGATTAATAAAAAATATGTAGTATAAAAAGTACATAGATAATTATTATTATGATCACCTTGATATCCAGCAAATTTTATTAACATTAATATAAAGAAAATTTTAATGTCTGAATCAATTAATTATATATATTTTCGATATTTCATCTCTGCTAAATTGTTCTGTAAGTGGTCCACTTTTAGCACAAGCGGTTAAATTATAATACTTAAGTAAATATATTGTATTCGAAAAAGAAACAAAAACCAACAAAAATTGCCTTTAAACGTTTCGTATTGATAATCTATTAAAATTAATTGTGGAACAAAACGGAATTAAACCTTCTATCATAATTGTTTAGTTGTTCTTCTATTCCTTTACACTATTTGTGAAAAAGGATAACGAACACACATATATATTTTTCTCTGGTTGGTTGTTATTTCTTATTATTGTTAAATATTTTATTTATAAATAAGTATGTGTTTCTAATTAGAATAATTATACAGGTTTGAAATGACTTACCGCATCATACAGCTCCGTTGAAGGCCTTCAAAAGAATGCATTGTTGATGAGGTTTGCATAATAGTTTAAAGGATAGTTGGGTTTTATTTTTGGTTTGGATTAGGGTTATATTTTTTAATTGTAATATTAACACATATAGGTATAATATTATTAGTAAAAATCATAATTTAGGAAACTTAGTATAAAGATTTATATATAGGTATATATGTAGTAACCTACAGTACTATTAGTATATTTATTGTGGTATAATTAAAGTTAGGTATAAGGCTTTTAAATCTAAAAATTCATAGGATATACGCATACTCTTCTTTGTTTTTTTTTTTTCTAAATCATTGCAATTTACAATAAGTTCATTATTCATTTTCAAAGAAGAATATTCTTATAAGCATAGATAATGAAATAAGTTTTACGTTAATTTTCTTATTGCTCCCATTTTAGGTATTAATAATGTTTAGGCTAATTTAAAACCAGTTAATAATGGCATGTGGTAATTACTAAAAATGAAATTTTGTTGTGTAAATAAATTTTGGATTACGCCTGCATGATGACAATCCGGTAATATACAGGTGGCAATATCAAAAAGTTTGAAGCACAACCTGGGTTTCATTTCGTAAAATAAATTCTAATTGGGTTAATGGTATGTTGCATTGAGGTTAGGTTTTCATCGGAATATATATTATAGGTTTTTAGGAATGATCAGGAAGATTAAATTAATAGGGTGGTATTTTGCATTCTGTAAATTATTGATGTTGTATGGACGTTTGGAAAGCTGATGGTTTCCATTAGACCATCTTACTGTGCCCGGAAGGTTCTCAGTAGAGCCCAATGGCCCTCGGACACTCTTGGGTAGCTTGTGAAAATGCACTGCATGTTCTGAGTAACCCATACGGGTTGCTGTTCAAAGTTCAGTCCGATGCGACAGCTTAAGAAAAACTCTTGAGAGGTCTTCTCTCAGTAAGACTGCAAGAAGAATCTTCGTTAGGATTCGAAAAACTTTAATTTGCCTTCCAATAGGCAAGCTCTTTATCTTCTCCTCTTTTAAGTTCTCAATTTAAAATAAATTATAAAAAAAAACCTTCACTTTAAATTTTTTTTACAAAACAACTTTATTTCATATAATTTGGCTTGCTACCAAATGAACCGCACGTTCTGATTGTCAGAAAAGAAAAGAAAGCTGCTTTCAACTTTGCATCTGTCATACCACGCTTCTAGAACTTTTATGATTTATAACGGATCGTTTAGTAGTAGATTACAAAAACGATAGAACAATTTGCCGGTGTTCATATACTTTCATCTACAGGGTGTCCCGGTTATACAAACTGTTATACACTTATGAATTAATTTGTATATGGCAATATCTTCTATTACCCTACGCTTACACAGAATATAATTATCCCCAAACATATGTAGAAAAATATTTGTCTATGCCTATGGTTTTATTAGCCAACCCATAGTTTAAAAATATTATATATTTACATCCTCCTCACTCATAACAAACTACCACTCATTTTCCAAATTATTCAACATTCAAATGTAAGGACGCAAACAAAATTGCAATAAATGTCCCTGCGGTCTACCCGCGGACATTTGGGGTTGCCACTAAAGATTGCAATTTGAAAACAAAACTTGGTTCAAATTTATTGAACGTGTGTTTCTGTATCAGATGCAGGATTTCAATCCCATTTACATTTGCAGGGTTAAATTACCCACGCAATTTCATTTACCTCGAGGGAAACACTTAAAAGTTCAGATTTTTTCAAAAATAAAAGAAGATAGAAATTACTAATAATACTGCAATTAGCAAACTAATTATTATGAGGTTGGTATCAAATTTCGCAAATGTTTACAGCCACACAAAGGACGAATTAAATATTCAGTTTCATCCACCACGAATTAGTACCTTTCAAAATCCCCCTGTTCATGTATAAATAACCATTTGTACGCAATAAAAATATTGAGTGCAAACGTCCATTACAAAATCAAGAAATTTTCGAACCTTGTGATATAATATTTATTGAAAAAAAAAGACGTTTAAGGTCGAATGTCCTTTCCATGAAAAGTGCCTATTAACTTCCCTTGCATATCCTCCAAAATATAATAATGACTTCCAACTTTCTCCTTAATTTTTGCCTTTAAAAACAAGGGCGCTAACTTAGCATTTATCCGTTTCCCAAAGTTACTTTGAAGAAAGTTTCTCCTAAACACTTCTTGACCTACTCTAAAACTCTGGGGTCTAGAACGAAGATTGTACCGAATTTGGTTTTCGTTATGGGCTTTTCTGATAACTTTACAAATATTCTGTCTCAGTAGCTGAAGACTATCTTCATGCAAAATTTTTGCAGATGGTTCATCCAGTAGTTTTAGGTTTCTTAACAATAGGTAAGAACTTGCATGAGTTATCGTGTTAAAACCGTATATAGCATAATATGGGGACGTATTTATCGACTGGTGATAGGAATTCCGCAGGGCACACCCTATCTCACTCAGCTTCTCGTCCCAAAGGCGGTGATCTGATTTTAAATAAGCCCTTATTCCCGCTAAGATGGATCTATTTACACGTTCAGAGGCGTTGGATTGTGGGGAGTAAAAAGCCGTATATGTGTGTTTTATGCCGTAAGTGGTCAGAAATGCGTTGAACTCGTTCGCTCTAAATTGACTACCGTTGTCACTGATAATAGTTTCAGGGACCCCGAATGTGTGAAAAATTTGTTTTCGCAGAAAATCTTGTATTGCTGTTGCTGTAAACTTCTTTAGTGGACAGAGCCAGTTAAATTTACTAAGATGGTCTAATACAATTAGTAGTCCTATGTGACCTGCCTTACTCCTCGGATATGGTCCCAAGAGATCGATATATAGTCGCTGGAATGGGCGTAGAGGCATTATCTGGTTTCCCATAGGTGGTTTAGTACTAAAATTTGGTGCCTTTGTCGTTTTACAGAGCTCACATGCTCGCACGTAGTCACGGACGTCTGATACCATACCAGGCCAAAAGAAATGTCTTCGTAGTAATTCTAGCGTTTTTGTCATTCCACCATGTGCTGTTATGGGTGTATCATGGGCTCTAGATATTGTATCCTTTCTCAATCTAAGAGGTATCCATAATTTCCAACATAGCTCTTCCTCTTCTTCTTTTCCAGTATAGTGGTCTTTTCTGTAATAAATATACTTGTCAATTACTTTTATGTCAGGGTACTTTTCAGCGTTTTTAAGAACTCTACTCATTAGTTCTTTGTAATCCGGGTCATCAAAATATGGCGAATCAAGGTCAATCTCAGGTTCAGTAGCTTCTATCGACAATATTTCATTATGTGGAATGCGGGAAAGAGCATCCGGCACGACATTGTCTTTACCTTTTCGATGACTAATGGTAAATTTATATGGTTGAAGCTTAAAAACCCACCTAGCCAATCTTCCTGACAAATCTGGCTGTCTCATCAACCATGTAAGACTTGCATTGTCCGTTATGACTTCAAATTAATGTAATTCTAAATAGCACCGAAAGCGTTTTATAGCTTCAATAGCTGCCAAGCATTCTCTTTCGGTAACGCTATAATTTCTTTGCGCAGAGTTTAATTTTTTACTCATGTATGCAATTGGACGTTCTTCCCCATTATCGTCTAATTGCACTAGAACCGCCCCAATGCCAAAATCACTTGCATCACACTGAAGGTAAAATTTTCTACTAAAGTCTGGATTTGAAAGTACTGGTGCTGTGGTAAGCAAGCGCTTTACATTATCAAAAGCTTTTTGAGCTTCTTCTGTCCACTTAAACACTTTTTTCGTTGATAAAACTTCTGTAATTAGGTACACAACAGACGAAAAATTCTCAATAAAGCGTCGATACCATCCCGCCAATCCAAGGAAACCTCGAACCTGTTTTATAGTTTTCGGAACAGGCCACTCAGTAATTGCCCTCACCTTGTCGGGATCAGTTGTTATACCACCGTTGCCGATAACATATCCTAAGTACCTTACTTCAGTAACACAAAATTTCGACTTAGATATGTTCAAGGTCAAATTTGCCCTACGAAATTGTGAAGCGATTCTAACTAAAATTTCCAGATGTGTGGGAAAGTCCTCTGATACGATAACTAGATCATCCAGATACCCAAAGACAGAATGCCTGAGATCGGGTGGTATAATCTCGTCCATTAATCGACCCATTGTCTGTGGGGCATTACACAGCCCAAAAGGCATAACTACGAACTGATACAGTGGCCTAGCTGGGACTGTGAATGCCGTTAGACTCTTAGACTTTTCATCCAAAGCAATCTGCCAATAGGCATCCTTCAGATCTAGCTTCGTTATAATGTTCGCCTTGGGTAGCCGTGCGAATATGCCTTCAATATTCGGGAGAGGATAGGCATCCTTCTTGGTTACAACGTTGACCTTTCTAGCATCTAAGCAAAGACGAACCTTGTTCGGCTTGACCACTAACCTCATCGGCGAGCTCCAAGGGGAATTAGACGATTCAATCACCCCTAATGACAACATGCGGTCAATTTCGCCGTATATTAACTTCTCTACAGCCGGCGAAACTGGATAAAATCTAGACTTGACCGGGGTAGCGTTAGCTACATCAATCGAATGTTCTATAAGTTTAGTACGACCTAGGCCCTGTTTTTCAAAATTAGGGAATAGTTCAATAACAGCATTAAGTTGAGACCGCTGACTATTCGATAGAGGAAAGTAATTTTCATCTGGTGATAAGTCAAAAGAATTTACAGAATTGCATCTGTCTGATAACGTGGATAAATTGTGCGTAGGTAGGTTATCAAACTCAGTGCGACTAACTACGTCCACTGATGCAATTATATCTGGAAAGAGCCGAAAACTCTTCACAAAATCAATACCCAATATTAACCTTTGCGAAATGGACGGTATTACAAATAGCCTTATTGGTTTCGTTTGATCCTTAAAATTTATTTCAATGTCAAGCCAACCTGAAACAGTTTGCGACTGCCCATCAGTTGTCTTAACATATTGTCTACATTTAGTATAATTCTCAGATGCTGAAAAGTCCACAAGTGCTAAATCCGATCCTATACAACTAATATTAGCACCTGTGTCAAGAAGACCTAATTCTTCCAAATCTAAAAATTTAACCTTAGCATAAAAACGCAAATCTTTACTATTTGACACAATTGCAGAAAGAAGAATTTTACGACAAATTTTACGATTTCGATAAAACCTACGTAAACGAAGAGTAGAACGCTTTGGTTTATCAATGACACTATTGGTTAAGGAAGATACATTAAATATTTCATCCCGTTTCTGACGGTAAATTTCCAGTCTTCGGTGGTAAGGTAGTTTAGGCATTAATATCCTAGAAGTATTGTCATCTAGTTTATTTCCGAGATGATCAGATCGTCGTAGCAGGGTAATTTTTTCATTAGGGACAAATTCGAGGTCTGTGCAGGTGGATTTGTCACATTTGGTTACTTGGTCACTAAAAAAATTTAGATCCTGTCTCTGGACAGGTTTGGTGGCTGAAAGTTTTTTGGAACCGTTTTGGTCTTTGTAATGCATTTTCGGCAATTTGGCTTATAAATGCCCTTCGCACCACATCCGTAACAAAATATTGTCCTGTCCTGGAGACAGTTTTCCCACAGATGCCCTATTTCATCACAATTCCAACATTTGGATGAAATTTCACCACGTTGAAGGGCATCGACAGAACAGGATAAATTTTCAGTCTCAGTTTCAACCCCTTTATCTGCTTCTACCTTTGAAATAAGTCTGCGCGATTGAGCAGCATTCTGATTACGTAAAAGGAAGTTCCTACGTACGCTGTCCTCACTTAAAAAATTCTCCCGCATTTGAACGAGCTTTCTCAAATGGGATATAGAGTGTATGGGTACGTATAAGAGATCCTGACGAACCTCTGGGCGTAAATTCCGGGCTAAAATTTCTATCAATTCAGGATTCGTCATTGGTGTAGGCAACGGATCCATGATAGCCAATACAGAGTCAAAGAAAAAATCAAATGATTCGCCAGACTTTTGCCTCCGATTTCTGATCTCCTCTCTAATATCGAATGAGCTTTTAAATTCTTTATACTGGCTTCTCAATGCATCACAAAAAGCATTCCATTCAATTGATGGCACTTGCTTATGGTGCCGCCAGTACCAATCACGAGCTTTACCGGTTAGCAAAATATGCAGATTTTTGCATATAACTGTGAAATCTCCATTAAAAGTGTCGCGAGTTAACGATTGAATCCGATATATGAACTCCTCTACATGCAAACCATTCGCAGAACCATCAAATTTTAAATTCCAGTTCTGTATAACGGAGGTAATTTTGTCTACATGTAGGTTATTATTGCCTGATAATGATATACCATTTGGGGAAAAGTTAAATGATGCATTAACATTCGCATGATTAGTTTGCCGTGGAGGCTCATTATTAAGATGACTTTGAATATTATTTACTCTCGGTATACCATTATTATTACCAACATTAGGTGTCAGATTAAGATTATTTAAAAGACAAGTAAGATTATACTCTATCAGGCGATTAATTGCAGTGTAATCCATGCCAGTCATATTATTCTGTAGTGCTGAAGGTGATGACTGAATTAAATTTGGTACCGGTGTGTCTACCATATTTTCATTTGAAAAATGTAAAATATCCTGAGCTCCCTGTGGTATGTCCCCCCTAAGAGTACCTGACTCCAAAGGGTTGGTTTGAACAGTAGAAGCTTGGGTCAAATTCCGATTACTACTTCGAGTATTATATTGTCTAGTTACTACGCCCTTACTCTTAACCCTAGACGAGGAACGAGTCGAAATAGCCCCAGAACATATAACCACTCTCCGCAAATCGCACAGTTGACAAGCACGCTTACATACAGGACATTCCGAACTTTCCGAAAGACGTAACTCAATACACGCCCTATGATATGCATGAGAACACTGACTAATAATCAAACAATCATCCCCGTCGTTCATTGCGTGCTTGCAAAGATGACACACAGACGATTCTATGCTATTCTGTGCCAGCGGCAATGGAGGCGGTGGATTAGGCTGTGGTGGTGTATGCTCCGTCGCCATTTTTCTCCTATTTTTCACAATAAAATTAATAATCTGAATTTGCAACCTCAATATGACCCTAACAGAGTCTTGTAATTCTGCCCCAAAACTAATTTAGCCTTGATACTAATCTTTCAACGTTACCGTTGACGACCTCAATTTAAAAATTAAAAATAAAACAAACTTTTGTCCTTCAAATCGCGTATTAATGTCGATTTAAAATAAGTTTAAAAATAAATCTAGAATAACTTTAAAATAATTCTTTTCCCTTTTCTTTTTTCTCCCAAGGAAGTGAAAAAAAAAATTATTCGATAATAAAAAACGATTGCAAGTATAGATGTGTGGGTGTTTTCTATGGTAATGTTTGACTACTAAAATTTTAATGAATTAATTAGACTAACTATTAATAAAAAACCGGTCTATGGAGTACTGAATAATCATGTTAATTTCTTCCCAATCAAACAACCGCCTAATATTATCCTCCTTCCTAAATAAATGAACTCCAAGTAAATCGGTCACCAATCGCAATCAGCAAAATAAATGAAGTCCTCATTTACCTTAACGTTCAAAACCGTGGACTTGGTTAAGAAGAAACTAACTATTCACACAGTACGGAGAAATAAAAACTCCCTAGAAAAAACCAGACCTGGCCAGAAAAAGATCTGCCAAAGTTCAACGGTCGGACTACTCGAACTAAATCCTCAAATAGACGAAAATTTCCAGAAAAACCTGACAAATTATTCCTAAACTAAGCTGATCATTTCCAAAAACTTTAAGTCCCTCATTTTTGAAATCTAAAATGTAAATCCGAAATTTTCAGAGCAGCACGAACTAAGATTCCGTTCATGTCTGCCCCACGTTGGGCGCCATTTATGTAATGTAAGTATGATAACAATACTATCAATATCAGTATAATATACCCAAAAAGTACAATATACCAAAAGGAAGTTGTATGGTGTTGTAAAGTGTCATTGCCTTCAGCATAACGAGCACAGATCGATAGGTGTCTGAATAGAATACACAATTAAATCAAAACGATAAATACCAAGTGAATAGATATAATGACACTTAATTCAGAAGAGAAAAGGACTACGGGAGCCATTGAGCACTAGCTTCAGTCGGGTGTCGGGGATCGGTCCCTCCTCATCTAAATTCTATTATTATTACAATTTTTATTATGGACTCCCTATTTTTATCAATCACAGGTGTAAGGGCTAAAATGACTAGATTCTCTATAACGCTAATATCACACCCCTATCTAGCCATAAAGTAAATATAATACTATTTCCAAGTACGTCTAATAATATCCTATACCATCTGTCAGCTATTATCGACAGAGGTTGCCTCATTACCCGCACCATCCTATGTTCCTCAGGCAAATTCTCAAGAAACCCCACAATAAATTTAGTCAAACATTAAACCATTTGGAAACAACCCGTTAAAGTCTTTAGAATTCCATTTTTACAATTATTAGTTATTTATTTATAGATTAATAAAAAATATGTAGTATAAAAAGTACATAGATAATTATTATTATGATCACCTTGATATCCAGCAAATTTTATTAACATTAATATAAAGAAAATTTTAATGTCTGAATCAATTAATTATATATATTTTCGATATTTCATCTCTGCTAAATTGTTCTGTAAGTGGTCCACTTTTAGCACAAGCGGTTAAATTATAATACTTAAGTAAATATATTGTATTCGAAAAAGAAACAAAAACCAACAAAAATTGCCTTTAAACGTTTCGTATTGATAATCTATTAAAATTAATTGTGGAACAAAACGGAATTAAACCTTCTATCATAATTGTTTAGTTGTTCTTCTATTCCTTTACACTATTTGTGAAAAAGGATAACGAACACACATATATATTTTTCTCTGGTTGGTTGTTATTTCTTATTATTGTTAAATATTTTATTTATAAATAAGTATGTGTTTCTAATTAGAATAATTATACAGGTTTGAAATGACTTACCGCATCATACAGCTCCGTTGAAGGCCTTCAAAAGAATGCATTGTTGATGAGGTTTGCATAATAGTTTAAAGGATAGTTGGGTTTTATTTTTGGTTTGGATTAGGGTTATATTTTTTAATTGTAATATTAACACATATAGGTATAATATTATTAGTAAAAATCATAATTTAGGAAACTTAGTATAAAGATTTATATATAGGTATATATGTAGTAACCTACAGTACTATTAGTATATTTATTGTGGTATAATTAAAGTTAGGTATAAGGCTTTTAAATCTAAAAATTCATAGGATATACGCATACTCTTCTTTGTTTTTTTTTTTTTCTAAATCATTGCAATTTACAATAAGTTCATTATTCATTTTCAAAGAAGAATATTCTTATAAGCATAGATAATGAAATAAGTTTTACGTTAATTTTCTTATTGCTCCCATATTAGGTATTAATAATGTTTAGGCTAATTTAAATCCAGTTAATAATGGCATGTGGTAATTACTAAAAATGAAATTTTGTTGTGTAAATAAATTTTGGATTACGCCTGCATGATGACAATCCGGTAATATACAGGTGGCAATATCAAAAAGTTTGAAGCACAACCTGGGTTTCATTTCGTAAAATAAATTCTAATTGGGTTAATGGTATGTTGCATTGAGGTTAGGTTTTCATCGGAATATATATTATAGGTTTTTAGGAATGATCAGGAAGATTAAATTAATAGGGTGGTATTTTGCATTCTGTAAATTATTGATGTTGTATGGACGTTTGGGAAGCTGATGGTTTCCATTAGACCATCTTACTGTGCCCGGAAGGTTCTCAGTAGAGCCCAATGGCCCTCGGACACTCTTGGGTAGCTTGTGAAAATGCACTGCATGTTCTGAGCAACCCATACGGGTTGCTGTTCAAAGTTCAGTCCGATGCGACAGCTTAAGAAAAACTCTTGAGACTCCTAACACATTATTGTAAAAAGTAATGTTAGTACTCGGATAACGCACTGTTAACATATTCATGCTTACAAATATGCTTATACCCCATGTGCACCATACAAGGTCTTCTCTCAGTAAGACTGCAAGAAGAATCTTCGTTAGGATTCGAAAAACTTTAATTTGCCTTCCAATAGGCAAGCTCTTTATCTTCTCCTCTTTTAAGTTCCCAATTTAAAATAAATTATAAAAAAAACCTTCACTTTAAATTTTTTTTACAAAACCACTTTATTTCATATAATTTGGCTTGCTACCAAATGAACCGCACGTTCTGATTGTCAGAAAAGAAAAGAAAGCTGCTTTCAACTTTGCATCTGTCATACCACGCTTCTAGAACTTTTATGATTTATAACGGATCGTTTAGTAGTAGATTACAAAAACGATAGAACAATTTTCCGGTGTTCATATACTTTCATCTACAGGGTGTCCCGGTTATACAAACTGTTATACACTTATGAATTAATTTGTATATGGCAATATCTTCTATTACCCTACGCTTACACAGAATATAATTATCCCCAAACATATGTAGAAAAATATTTGTCTATGCCTATGGTTTTATTAGCCAACCCATAGTTTAAAAATATTATATATTTACATCCTCCTCACTCATAACAAACTACCACTCATTTTCCAAATTATTCAACATTCAAATGTAAGGACGCAAACAAAATTGCAAAAAATGTCCCTGCGGTCTACCCGCGGACATTTGGGGTTGCCACTAAAGATTGCAATTTGAAAACAAAACTTGGTTCAAATTTATTGAACGTGTGTTTCTGTATCAGATGCAGGATTTCAATCCCATTTACATTTGCAGGGTTAAATTATCCACGCAATTTCATTTACCTCGAGGGAAACACTTAAAAGTTCAGATTTTTTCAAAAATAAAAGAAGATAGAAATTACTAATAATACTGCAATTAGCAAACTAATTATTATGAGGTTGGTATCAAATTTCGAAAATGTTTACAGCCACACAAAGGACGAATTAAATATTCAGTTTCATCCACCACGAATTAGTACCTTTCAAAATCCCCCTGTTCATGTATAAATAACCATTTGTACGCAATGAAAATATTGAGTGCAAACGTCCATTACACATTTCTAATGTTATCGCGATTAATGTTTGATAATTGACCAAAGGTTTTCAATCGGATAAAAATCCGGTGACTGAGGAGACCATTGCATTAAGTCAAAATATTGTTACCTAAACCAAGCTCTAACCAACTTCGAGGTGTACTTGAAATCGTTACCTTTCTGAAATGCCAAACGTTTTGCCTTTCCCACTCAGCATATGGTAACTTAACTTGCCCAGGGATGCTTTTGTACATCCATTTATCCATTATTCCATTAATTCGATGAAGTGAGCCCAAACATTTAGCAGAAAAACAACCCTAGACCATGACATGGCCTCCTCCATGTTTTACTGTTATCAGTTAAAATATCTGATATATGCAAGCTACTGAACTGTGAGAAAATTTTCCTCAGTTTTCGTTTTACAATATTTAAGTTACTTCAGTAGACTCTTTCTAAAACAAAATATTAATTTTTAATCAAATAAATTATGAATTTCCCCAAGTGACACACTCTTCTTTGAAACTGAATTATTTGATTTGTAAAAAATAGTTTTAAAAAATCGAATTTTAGTCACCAAAATACCGCCTACACAGAGTGCAAGACGGTGCGATGGGCGTGGCAGATTTCAATGAAACTTGGCATGCGTCTTTAATTTTTTCTAAGAAGTATATGTACTAAACTTTAAGACTTTTGCTTTTATAAGAAAGGTTTTATGTGAAAATATTCATTCTGATTATATGGGCGGTGGGCGATGGGTGGGGCTGATTTTCATGAAACCATTTTATTTTCTTAATTTAGTCAATATAATACTCTGTGCCAACTTTCAAGTTTCTAGGTCCACTCCTTATATTTTTTGCACAAAAATGTATGAAGCCGTACCAGTGTGCGGTAATTGATCGCTTAATTGAAAAGCGGTTTTTTAGCAGATACTTTAAGATTGGAAAATCATTTTCGGTTAGTCGAGCCTTAATCACACACATATAAGGGCATAAACATTAATACCAATGCTTTTTAAAATATTTATATTTTCTTTAACAATTTCACTTAAAGAATCTGCAGATAAACAATTTTGGAACGTAAAATAATTTAGAAATATAGCAAAATGGATGCAAGCAAAAAACACATTTTAATATTTCATAATGTCTTTAAATCTGAACCTCAAAAAATTGGTATAAAATCATTTATTACATATTGAGTCATGTAAACGAATGACTCCAGAGTGGTTTGTCAACACTTGTTCTCAACACAGAATAGAGGTATTGGATTTTCTATTATTGGTGCTTCTTCGAAAACATTGCTCTTGGACTACAGAAAAAGGAAGTTCCAAAAATAGATATTTTATCCAATAAATATTTAAAAAAAGTAACCTTATTAGTCTTTTTATGGAGATGAAAATCCTCAAAATATACTTTTTGATGCTTCAAAGTATGGTGTAAGAAATAATTTTAATCTTGATTATTATTTATTTATTATTTATTCTTAACATAAAAAAATTTAAGTATCTTTTCTTTTAAAAATGAATACATACATACATTTATATAATTCATACATATGTAAGTTAAAATATTCCTTTTACACTTAATAAAAAAAATTATTTTATAGCGAACGATCCACGGTCCACTTTTGAATTAAACACTATTTAATTAATTCACGTTATAATTTATTTCCAACCTTATTGGTCCGATCTCAATATTAAAACTAAACTGCCAAATACAAAATACCATCTTATTATATTAAATTAATTTCACAATTAATTCTATTGTTACACATTTAATTCCCACGTTACACAATCAGCCAGACGAAATATGATCCTGCATCGAATTACCACTATACGGTGCGTGCGCAACGTCAGCATTATTTCGAGAGCATACATTATGCTCGTGTACACTGGGTTGTGTTAACTCCTCCGTTGCCAAAAATCTGCGTCCCGCAGATTATGATTTCGGTTCTACGTGGGCTAAGCTCCATACCGAAGGGAGATGCACTTGGAAGTAAATGCTCTTCCAACATAGATAGCTTAAAAAAATTAAGAGCACAAAAATTATACCATCTGTTGCTACTGAGTAGCGGTATCTTATGGCCAGGTCTTCCAAATTCCTAATGTTTCGCAAGCTGATATTGTGTAGATAGCTTATGTCAAGATGTCTCTTATCTTCTGATATGGTTGTAATACCTGAGGTAAGATCTGTACTGAGGTTTCACTTCTGCTGATGTAAGTTTTGTTCTTAATTTGTACCTCCTCGTTATTAAGTCGTACTCTGTAGGTTCCCGAAAGGAATTTAGTAGTATTGCCGCTCTGAAGGCTGCCCTTAAAGTTAGTAATAAAGACAGTATCTTCCATAACAAGTTCGACTACCTCCTCTTCACAGGATCGATAGAAGCATTTCGCTTCGCTGTTGGTATACAGTCATTTTCGGGGAGTTTTTTCAAACTCTTCTCTTCACACACTGTATTGTTATTGATTCGCATACACGGATCGATAATAGCATAGGTTTCTTTTTCGTTGACCAACATCGTATCGAAGGATAAGTCTGTAACCTTTCCTTCCCGTACTGCCGGTTTGGCTATCAGATAATTATATTCAAAGTCTCTTACCTTGGGCAGTGATAGAACATAAAGGATTGTTGAACTGTTTGTATATACCTTTGGACTAGCATACTCGATAGCTTCTAGGTCGTTGGAATACGAAAGCGTTGCAAACTCGTCTATTATTCGGTGAATTTCTTCTCTGTCGAGTAAATTAGAGTTCACTATACAACCTTTGGCCATTTGGTAAGCTCTTATAATCTCGTTTACTTCACTCCTGATGACCATTATCTGTTGTAGGACTCGATTAACAAATTTCTCAATATTTGTGTCATTGACTTCATTGCGAAATCGCGCTACCATTGCATTAAGATATGAACCAAATTAAACCTTTCATCAATCAGCCAACTTTGGCCATATTTGAATGTAACCAGTGGTGAGTGGTACTCGAAGATTTGTGGACTTGTCACCACAGTGAGCCACGTGAGACTGGAATGATAGATATTGTTTTTTCCTAGTTCTACTGTTAGTGCGGTTAGTAATTTTATTTCTATTCTATAGGTTAATTTAGCTACTGTTGATTCTAGTTTTCTACTTATAAATTGTTTCTTTGTTAGTACAAGTTCTTATTCTAGGTTAGATTTGGCAAATTTTTAAAATATTCTTGCAATTCTTATTTTTCTTTCATAGATTTTCTTTTTTTTTTCTTATAAATTTTTTCTCTTAATTTAATTTTTGGGCCTAAGGCCATCTTCCCCTCTTTTTTATATTGAACACTTAGCGATTTTCTTACTTACTTACTTAGCTGGCCATAACAACCCGTTAGTAGGTTTCGGCCTGCCTCAACACTAGTCTCCAAGCGTCTCTGCTAAGCGCACGCCTTCCCCAGTTGGTCACACCAATTGATGACAGGTCACCATCTATCTGGTCTTTCCAACTTCGCATCGAAAACCTTTTTCGCTGGAGCAGATTCTTCCATCCGAACAACATGGCCGATGGATGTTAATGCGCTGGACAACATCTACGTCGCCGAGGAGCTCATACAGCTCATAGTTGGTCCTAATGCGAAACTCATCGCCTTGCTTCAGTGGACCAAAGATCTTGCAAAGAATTTTTCTCTCAAACACTCCCAGGACCGCTGCATCGGCACAAGACAGCGTCCATGCTTCCGCACCATAGAGAAGCACCGGAAGAATAAGCGACTTGTAGAGTGTTAACTTCGGCGCACGAGAGAGGTCTCTGTTACTAAACTGCCTACCGACACCGTAGTAGCACTTGTTGGCCAGTGTAATTCTTCGCTTGATCTCCAGATGACATCATTCTTGCTGGTAATGGCGGTGCCAAGCTAAATAAATTCCTTGACCACATCGAATGTATATTTGCCGGCTGTAACCTGGGAGCCGATACGTTCAACATCCCTACTCGTCGACAACATGTACTTCGTCTTGCTCTCAGACCCATTTTTGCAGACTCTCGTTCAATAGCATTAAAGGCTGCGGTGACATCTCGCTTGGTATGCCCAATGATGTCTATGTCGTCGGCATACGCAAGGAGCTGGACACTTTTATTAAAAATAGTGCCATTACGATGTACACCTGCCTTTCGCAAAACGCTCTCCATGACGAAGTTGAAGAGGTCGCAGGTTCGCCTTGTCTGAAACCTCGCACGCTATTAAAAGGCTCGGAGAGGTCTCTTCCTACCTTGACTGAGCTGCAGGAGTTGCTCAGCGTCATTCTGCATAGTCTTATCAGCTTAGCTCAGAGCTCAGACATTGCGGCATAAACGCGATCCCTTATTGGGCTATCGAAGGCTGCCTTATAGTCGACAAAAAGATGGTGTGTGTCGACTTGACTTTCATGGGTCTTCTCCAGGATTTGGCGCAGTGTGAATATCTGGTCAATGGTGGACTTACGAGTTCTGAAACCGCACTGATAATGTCCAATCAGTGAGATGGCGAATGGCTTCAGTCGTTCACACAATACGCTCGTAAAAACCTTATATGCGATAGGGAGGAGGCTTATACCCCTGTAGTTGGTGCATATCGTGGGATCTCCCTTTTTCAGGATGGGACAGAGAGCACTAAGATTCCAATCGTTGGGCATACTTTCCTCCAGCCATACTCTGCAAATGAGCTGGTGCATGCACCTAACCAACTCATCGCCTCCATACTTGAAGAGTTCAGCTGGCAAACCATCAGGTCCCGATGCTTTGTTGATCTTCAGTCGCCATATGGCGACCTTGACCTCTTCATGGCTGGGGGACGGGATCTCGACGTCGTCGTTAATGATTGGGTCCGGCACAGCATCTCTAGAGGCGGAATTTGTGTCGCCATCGCCCTGCAATAGATTAGAGAAGTGCTGTCTCCATAATCTTAGTGTTCCTTGTGCATCTGTAACCAGGTTACCATGTTCGTCTCTGCAGAAGATTGCTCCGGGCTTTAAACCAGTGGTAAGACGCCTTATCTTTTTATAAAAATTTCGAGCATCACTTCTACTCCTGCACATCTCGATTTCCTCACGATCACGCCTTTCTTGCTCTCTTTTCTTCTTTCTAAATAGGCGTCTCCCTTCCCTCCTCTTTTCTCTGTAGTCCTCCACCGTTGCTCTTGTAGTGGTGGACTGCAGTGTTCGTCTATAGGCAGCGTTCTTTGCTGCAGTGGCCTCACGGCACTCTTCATCGTACCATTGGTTTCTGCGGGGAGGACACTCAAAACCAAGAACTGTTTCGGCAGCACTGCGCAGAGAGTGAGCGATGTGAGACCACTGTCCACCAATACTTTCGAGAGAGGATGGGATGTAATTGAGCTAATTAGAAAGACGATCGGAAAACGACCTGGCTTAGCGATTTTCTACCATCTGGTAAAGAACAAATGATTGTCTCTTAAGCCATGGACATCATTTTGAAATTTAGAACTGGCATTAATCACTATTGCTCTGATATATTTGATTTTTTAGTATTTTTTGATTTATTTTTAATAAATTTTTCTAATATTTTTGCTCGAGCATTTTAGTTTTGTTTTTTTGCATTTACATTTTTAATTTATGCTTTTAAATATAATATTTAAGGCCTTTTTATGCTCTGGTTTTCAAGTGAAAATAATTTTATTTTAAATATATATATTTTTCTTTTTTATATATTCATATTATTTTCTTCATGCGTTTTTCTTAAAAATTTTGTGTCTTTTTTATTCTGAATTTTAATTCCTTTTTCTTTTCAAGTTTGTTTAGTTCCAAACCTTTTCCATTAATACGATTTCCGTGCTCCAATGGTACCATGGGGTACTGAGCCCCTCCGTAAAATTACGGACTTCACCATATTTTTAGGACCATTTGATCATATTTTTGTATGGACCGTGGGTTCCGTGTTAATCCCTTTTAGTTTCAAGCGTTGATGGTTTGATTGCAAGAAACCTACTCATGGCACGAAGACCTACTACGACCCATGACACTGAGAACATCATTGCCACAAATCGTCATCCCAAAAAAGGAAAATCGCATTAAGGGAAGTTATAAATTTCTTATATGAGTTTTGTGTATTTTCTTAGCAGTGCTCATCTGCACTGTAACTCTATTGTTTTTACCAATGACCTCTTTTTTATAAAGCGGACGATGTTTTGCTTTAATCTGTTTATTTCTAACATGAACAATGTCACCCGTCTTATACTCTCTTGGTAAAACACGACGATTAGCATTATGCCACTCCAAGGCTGCCTCCTGTTTTTTCATAATTGATTTTTTTAATTCTTTATTTAATTTTCGCCGAAAATTCTGCAATTTCTGATAATTAACCCTCTCAGCTCTATTCAAGAAGATGTCCACCGGTTTTCTGTTAGTGACCGAATGAACTGAGCTATTATATCGATCAGTAGCTAGCATTATCAGTTTTCTTACCCCTAAGTCTTTATGTTCAGCCTTTAAACAGCGGTAAATTTCCAGCAAAGTCGAATGAAAACGCTCGACTTGACCATTCACCTCGCTACAACCTACTGGTGTTAAATAAACCTTAATACCAAATTGTCGAATTATATTCATTACTATTGGACTAATAAAACCACGTTCATTGTCGGTAACCAGAATACGAGGAGTTGAAAAATAATTAAGGACTTCGATTATTTTCTCCTTTATTTGCGAAGCCGACCGATTCCTAAGAGGCAACAATTTCCCAAATTTTGAAAATTTATCTAAAACACTAATAATAAATAATTGTTCAGGGATTTTAATTCCATTCAAGACATCAAGCCTGAGCTTTTCCTTCAATATCCGAATAAGATTTTCCCTATTAATTTCCTCTAACGATATTATATGGCGGTTATAACCAGGATGAGGGCTAATATGCGTGGTCATATCCGATTCGAATTGACGTATTATTACCTGATTACGAAACACGTTAATGGGAGCTTCGACATGTGAAATTAAATCTGTGCCATCCTGCTCCGCACTATGCGCGGTACCCTCGCTAGCAGTAATTTTAATCGAGTCTTCATCCTCTACTCTACCTTCGCTGGTTGTCACTGCAGACGCATCCTCATCTTCTACCCTACTTTCACTAGCCGTGTCAGTTGAAGATCCGTCTGCTATATGAACACAAATCTCAGCAGAAGAAACTTCTTCTCAGCTCCAACTGAGTCGTTAGAGTCCGTTTTCAGACGAGATAAAGCGTCAGCTACTACGTTGGATTTGCCTGGTTTATATACTAATTCAACATTATATTCTTCTATTCTGGCCTTCCACCGTTCTAATTTTGCGTTGTAGTTTCTATTGCTTAGGCCAAAGGTTGGTGATCAGTAAATATGCGTATTTTCCTGGCTCCGTAAAGATATGATATTAAATTATCTAATGCCCACACTATCACAAGCATCTCTTTCTCGTTGATGGCATACCCTTCCTCAGTCTTGTTTAAAGAACGCGAGACAAAGGCTATGGGTTTGTCTTTCCCCATCTCTCCTTGGGAAAGTACAGCACCTAGTGCGCTGTTAGAGGCATCAGTTGTTAGGTTAAAAGGCTTTTCAAAGTCCGGAAAAGCTAACACTTCCGAAGAGGTAAGTAATTCCTTAAGTTCATTGAATGCCTGTAATTCCTCCTCTCCCAAAGTAATTTCTCGACTGGTTTGCTTTAACTTGAGCCATCTCACCACGAGTAAAGTTTGTCAGGGGTTTAGCCACTTTCGCAAAATCTCTAATAAATCTTCGGTAATATGATGTTAATCCCAAGAAACTTTTTAATTCCTTAAAAGTTCTCGGAGGTTTAATATTGGTAATTGCATCTACTTTCTTCCTATCAGGCAAAATGCCCTTTTCAGTGACCACATAACCCAGAAACTCAACTTCGGTCTTCATGAACATAGTCTTCTCTAGGTTTACCCTAAGATAAGCTTCGCGTACGCGCTGAAATACCTTTCTGAGATTTTCCAGGTGCTCCTCCGCGGTGCTTTCATAGACAATTATATCGTCTATGTATACATAACAGATATTCCTTATAAGTCCACGTAGGACATCATCCACCATACGTTGAAAAATCGCAGGTGCATTACGGAGGCTAAACGGTAGCCTCAAAAATTCATTGTGGCTGTCTTTGCAATATCCCTAGGGTTCATCGGAATCTGATGGAATCCCGAAGTAAGGCTCGCTAGAGTCGAATTTATATCCGGAATCGGATACGTGTCTGGTATTGTTACTGCATTTAATCTTTTGAAATCAACAACCATCCTATATTGTCTCTCTCCGTTTGGTTTCGGTTTTTTGGAACCACACAAATAGGAGAATTATACGGATTGTTGGATGGGCGGATGATTTTATTCTGTAAAAGTTCCTCTATTTGCCTTTCCACTTCCGCCCGCATACAGGCCGGATAAGGATAACTTTTTGAATATACGGCTCATCGGTCGTACACCGTATTTCCGCCCTAATCGATGTCTTTATTGCCTGTTAGCTATTTATTGGACCAAATAAGTCCCTAAATTCGGTAACAAGATTGTCGACTTCGTTTTCCACTTTTGTGGACAATTTATTTAATCCATTCGCACATTTAATTTCAAAAGGTATATTAATTCCCGAACTAAATGATAACGTATTGTCCTTATGGTCTATTACGGCTTCCAGTTCGCGCAACGTATCGTCGCCTATTATTCCATTAAATGAATTAAACCCTGGAAGCACATAAAATGTAATTTTTGTGTGGTTCCCATATGGAGCGAAAAACTTCCCACTTATCTTTTCTTGTATCTTAATGTTTCCCGCCGCAGTGCGGACGGAAAATGGTTTCGATAATTTTGTTGTAACAGGGCATAAGGATGGCGCGACAAAATTTTTCGTTGCCCCAGTATCTATAAGGAATTTTAATATAGAACCATTAAACGGGCGTTGGGCTGGTCCAGAGCGCATTTGCTCAGAAAAAGGCCGTCTCTTTTGATTCCAAGCGCGGTTAACATTACTACCGGCTCTTCTAAATTGTGTACTGGAGTTTACCTCCATCGGTTCGGGTTTGTCGAGACCAGGCTGCTGCACGGCGCGCGGTGGTGCTTGTTGTCCGTATTGTTGCTTGATGAAAGGGTTAAAGTGTGGTTGGTACCGATTTTTCGGCACAAATTTTTGGAAGGAATTGGTCCTATTACGATAAGTTTTACTGGGGTCTAAATGGGTGAGTCCAACTGGTACTTGAACTTTGTTCTGAAAGGTACCTGAATGCAAGGAGACTTGGCTCCTATAGTTTGTATTCCGTAACTCTATACACTGGGAATATGCTTCTGGTAATGTCTTTGGCTTCATGAGCATCTTAGACAGTTCGCCATTCAAGCCGCGCGTAAATACTTCCAACATCCTGTCCCTATATGCTCCAATCAAAACGTTGGTTGTTTCTTCCGAGTAATTTTCAGTTTTCAACTTATTTATAATAAGCGAAAGCTGATGGTTGACCTTAGCATAGAATTCGTACACCGTCATATCCTTTTGTGTCAGTTAGGTAAGCTGATGTTCTAATGTGCGAACATCCCTTTTGTCTGCGTAGTGCAGAGAAAGGCAATTTTTAATTGCCGGCCAACTATCATCAAATATATTATATGAGGTAAGGGCTGCATCTGCCCCTCCTCGACACTTTCGGCGTATAGCCTGAATAATCGCCCTATATATGGGCTTTTGTTTGACGATTTCGTAATCTTTCAAAATACTCTCCACACTATGTATCCAGGATACGTATTGTACGGGGTCGCCTTCAAATACTTGAAGGTCCTTGACACAATCGGGCAATTTCCCGATTTCATTAAATTCCTGCTCAGTTGTCGGGGCACACAATGGAGGTGGAGACACCGAACGCTCTACAACTGGGGAACTGCCGGGCCTTTGCTCCAGGTCCTTTGTTCTCCTATCCAGTGTATGCAGTTGTGTTAGGACCCCGGTTAATTCTGTTACTTTTGCCTGTAAATGTTCCATAATTATATATACATACATACATACATACATAACTGGCCTTTACAACCCTGTGTCAGGATTACGGCCTAGCTGCTCGCAGCACTCATGTTGTGTGTGTAAATTTTTATCCATGAGAACCGGGACCTACAGTTTAATGTCGACTCCGAACGACAGATTTGAGAAGCTTGTTCATGGCAATTAGTTACTCTCAGAGCTTTTTGCCAGAAGACTGCTGAGAGGTAGTCGCCGAAAGAAATATTTTTTCATATATCTTTTTTTGAAGATTTCAGAGCCATAATTATATATGGGCAATATCAAAAATTTTCGACATTTTGATATTTTTTTTTTCCAATTTTTTTTTTTGGATGACACGAATGACGCTTTGGTTACGTGAAGGGTGATATTTTAGCATACTAAAACAGTTCGCGTTAATCATTTATTGCAAACGGCGCGAAAGTTATGGAGGTTTTAAGTTAAAATTTCTTTAAAAAAAATTTAAAGTTAAATTTATTGGTTTATTTTAATAAATGTTGTATGGATGCATGAAACTCATTTCAAATTCAACAGTGCAGTTCAAATTCATCAATGCACTGATAAAATACATAAAAAATATCAATTATAATCAAAATTCCTTAACATTAAAAAACGCTAATTTTTGCAAAAATATGAATGTTTCACCGATTGTTATAATATGTATTTATATAACGCATAACTAATTTACAGAAATACAATGTTTTGACTTGCAAATTTAAAAAATAAAAAAAATTATATAAAAATTATTTTTGAAGTTAGGATTTTTTTTTTTTTTTTGATCTGTAAAATTTAAAATCATGAAAATTTTTTAATGCCTATTCAGTTTTATTATCAAGCTTAAAAAATCCTTTCATTTGGTGTCAATCGCGGCGGAATCTATACAAAACTGCAGATGTCCAAAGCAAAATTTGTTTAAAGAAAAATGCCGCTGTACCCGCTAAATATGGACCGAATTCTACCGTATTAATATATGATCTTTAGTTCACCGCCGCACTTCATTTCCAATACTTTACATTGATTTTAAACCACTGATTAACTAAAAAAAAAAAACGCGAAACAAAATCATGAAATTTCGCAAAAGTTTTATTTTCTTTATAAAATTTTTGCGTTTCAAAATATTTAAACGTCTTCTTGACGTTGAGGTGCCATTTACTAAGAAGTTTAGATCACGCAATACATAAACCAGTTTTAAATAAGATTGCAAATTTCAGGCGCGAAAAACTGTCATTTTTGACAAATTTACGCCAATTCTATAAAAGTTTGAGCTCATCCTTCTCAGCAACTAGCAGCCTGACATCGACGTGATATGGCGCAGATTTTGGAAAATTACACCATCTAATAAATACTGTTGACGAAATGCAATTTTCTTGAACGGCGCAAAAACGCTATAGAAAAAACTCCGAAAATTAAAAAATTGGAAAATTTTGGTTTCAAAAATGAACCGCTGTACAACTTTTTCCCAAATAGTAGTATAGGCATAACTTTTATAGTGTAAATATCTACAAAGTCTAATGACTTTATTTTATATCAGTGAGCATCGGAAGTTTAAAACTAAAAGTAGAAAAGTGATGAAATATGAAGAAACTCTTGTAAATTTCAAGCCTTTTTTTGAGTTTTTCGATATTTGAGTGCCCATAACTTTTAAAAATAAAGAACTGATGGTCTGAAATTTTGAATTTCCCAGTTTTCTAGTGTGGTTTACCATTTCCTTTTGACCGTTTTGGTCAATTCGAAAAACTGGAGAAATAATAAGCATCTGAACTCAGTTTCATCAAATGTTGAAAATTTTTGAAATTGCCCATATACCAGTGATGTCCAAAATTCTCTTTCCCTATAACGCGTGATAGGAAAACAAATTCTGCTTACGTCGAAGTCAAACACGTACATAATAAAAAGAAATATTGTTACTCTTGCTCTCTTAAGATTTTAGCTTCTCTCCAACATAGTGCAGGGATGGATAGCGCATATTTTTTGTATCATTTTTATTTAACTGAAATAATTATTCATTATTTCCTCCAAATTTATGTGACTTCGGTACTCCATTATTCTTAATAGATCGGTCACATGCCTATCGGACAATCGATTACGCACTTTACTCAGAATTATGAAGAAATATTTATGAAGTTATAAACAGAAAGTAATTCGAACATTCCCATTTCTGGTAGAAGTAGGCAGAGTCTTTTCTCTGCTTCATACACAAGCGCAAGTGTGTTTATGTAGTAGTGGACATCACTGCCCAGTCAGCATTTTTGGTCAATTATGAGTCTTTCTTGACTCCTCTGGGCGATTAAAATAGTCACTTATGAGCTCATTTACGAGTCGAAAATGAATGTTTTGTCGGGAGAAAAATGTACCCTTGCCGCGACTCCCCTGAACGAGTCATTTATGACTCCCCTGAACGAGTCATTTTTGATCCCCTGAGCGAGTCATTTGTGACTCCGCACACTAAACGAGTTTTGCTTATCTTTTTTTATCTTTACAATAATAAAAATATTGTATTTTGTTTAAAAATGTAAAAAAACAAAAAAAAAAATTAATTCATCAAGCTCAACTGAAGGAATTCTTTTTATATATGTATATTATGCGCCTTTTTATTGATGAGACAAGTTTATGGTGGAATAGACTGGAATGTAAGGAGCGGTTTCTTAAAGATGGAGTTCTTCTTATTTTTTTAAATTATAATTTAGAAATACCTTAAATTTTATTTTATAATTTTTGCCCTTTGCTGGGATTGAACCTCGGTCGTTTGAATTTCTGTGCGAACGTCTTACCACTATACCACGGCATCACAATAATTGCATAGCTCTTATTCTTTCAAATAAAATAAATCCCATTGTAACGAAATGCAGAAGAAAACAATAAAATACGACGCAAAATAATTATAAAAGCAGTCGTATTTCGAACGTCTGCACGATTAATTTATGATTCCGCACATTTAATCAGATTTTGATCACCTAAGGGAGTCGTAAATGACTCATTTTGGTGATTTCTGAGCAAGCAATCTTCCAATTGCTGACAGGGTAAATACTTATGATTAACATTAATTCGCACACATATGCTTGACAAGGAAATTTCTTACAAAACAAATGTATATAACTAACTACCATATTTTAAACTTCAATTTAACAATGGGGGAGAAAATAATAATTTTATATAAAATAAAAACTTATCTTATGCGCCACCGGTCGCTGATGTTGCCTCTGATGATGTTTTGCTGCTTACAAAGCTGATACGGCTGACAATAATTTGGATAATGTACATGATGATAACGCCTCTAATGATGAAGATGCTGTTGCTAATGGTGTTGATGCTGGTATTAGTGCAAAAAATGATGGAATAGCACAACTATTTATGGTGCTATAACTGGTGGTAAAAATGATGGTGGTGGTGTGATTGATGTTGCATTGGTGCTGTTGGAACAATAGCTGGTGTTGCTGCAACTGATGTCGATGTTATTCAAACTGTTGACTCAAATGATTATTGCAGCATGTTGTTGTTGTTGCAAGTGGTGGTGTAACTTATGATGCAGTTGATGATTGCAGCGTGTTATTATTTTCACACGTGGTGTAACTTGTGACGCAGTTGATGGTTGCAGCGTGTTATTATTTTCACACGTGGTGTAACTTGTGACGCAGTTGTTGTTTGCAGCGTGTGGCAATAACGCTATCGATGGTGTCAATTCTGGATGTTGTAGTTGGCTTTGAGAATGCTGGTTGTTGTAGTTTTACCTTAAGAATTTTCTCATCAGAATTTGGCACTTTATTTAATAATGTATATTGCCGTTCAAATTATGGTGTGTAGCAGAATGGCAATTTCGTTTAGCTTTTTTGTGTCTTTATTTTATTTAATTCCACATGTGCATGCAGATGTACACCTGTTTTAACACTAATATTCTTATATTTATTTCTTAAAGCGAATAAAATAAAAAAAGGTTTTCTTTTTTTCTTGGTGTTCGTTAATTTATTCATGACAGCTTCTGTCCTCATTCAAAAAAAAAAAAAAAAAAAAAAAAGAAGCGCCATAATTCTATCCCCTTTCCTCACATGGGCCAAATGGGTGACAGCCATATTTATTCATGGCACCTGGGCGCGTGCCGGCCAGTCATTGGTCAATTTTGCCAGCGCCAAAAATAAAAGCGCCATGACAAAAGGCATCGCAACAATAACCAAAGTTGCATTCGACAGGAATGTCAGAGCTGCAAAAATAAAGGGCAGTTGCCAACCCTATGACAGAAAAAAAAATCGCTAAAATTTTCATTACCCCGTAAAATCAAAGTTTCCCGTGTGGACAATGAAAAATAAATGGAAGAATTTATGATGGACATTTCCATCACAATGCAATTAAGGGTTAATTCCTATATCTTATTTAAAAGTTATAAATTCAACAACAAAGGTTTACTAGAAGTTTTATTAGCATTATTAATAACATCCAATATATTTCCTGTTGATTCAAGAAATATACCAATGTTACAAGTAACATTTAACTATTGCCAATTCAGACATAATACATGCTATTGGATTGAAAAGCGCAAAAGCATGGGTTTTAGGTAAATATAGTATTATCTGAGGGTTGTTTGGTTAACTGAACAATTACTTATTATCTCTTTTCTAAATCATTCAATAGATCTGAAAAGAACTGTTTAGTAATAATTTTTCTGTTTATCACAGAACATATTTGCTTTTAGTGTTTCCTCATACATAACATTCTCTGTAAAACATACCCAAGTATTGCTAATTGGCATTTCAGTTCCATGTCATGTGTTTTCATTGTTTCGTTTTTCTTTTTGGGTTACATATTTTGTAGAAATTGCTATATTTTTGCTTATTGGTATTTTATATTATAACAATGAATAATAATTTTGTATTTTTAAAGTTATTATATACAATACATACTTACATAATTGGCCTTTACAACCCTGTGTCAGGATTACGGCCTAGCTTCTCGCAGCGCTCATGTTGTGTGTGTAAATTTTTATCCATGAGTACCGGGACCTACAGTTTAATGTCGACTCCGAACGACAGACTTGAGAAGCTTGTTCACGGCAATTACTTACTCTCAGAACTTTTGCCAGAAGACTGCTGAGAGGTAGTTGCCTAAGGAAATAATTTTTTCATATTTCTTTTTTTTTAATATGTCAGAGCTGGGTTTCGAACCCAGGGCTCATGTCTTAGTAAGCCAACATACTAACCACTAGACCACGGCGACTACACTTAAAATTATTATATATGTATGTAAATTATATAAGCATTTGCCTCTTACCTATAGATATACACCTAATCATACTATACTTATATTAACCCTTGTAGGTATGAGGATTTTTTGTCGCTAAAAGGCATAACCAGGTCTGTGCAGACCTATATGGGATTTGTATGGAAATGCATAGACAGGTGTCGTAAAAGTGTGTATAAATGCATTTTATGCTAGGAAAACAACAAAATGAACATTAAAAAGGCATTTTTATACATCTGAGTTATCTATTAACAGCATTTTATTAATAATATGTATACAAAGGAATTTTATACACGGCATTTAACGCAGAAGTACCTGACATTTGAGAGTTGTTGGCATATCGGATTTTTGCAATGCATGCAATGAAAATGTGTTTTTCGCTGTTTTTTGATCAACTTAAAACACAGCAAGCACGATGGTCTTTTGGCAGAGGATGCGGCATGGACTGGACGGTCATATATGGGCGGGCCTGCAGCTACCTGTAAACAAACAAAGTTTATCAAGTATAAAGGATCATAAAGGTAATTACAGGATCGCCATATAAAGGGTTATAAAAGTGTTTAAAATGTACCTATCGACATTACCTTAGTGTTCTAAACGCGACTAATGTAATGGAAGCCTTGGATTGTAAAGCGAGGCTTCAGAAACTCTGCAGTCGAGCAATAAATGCCCTTTTATGAGTTAAGTAAAACACGAGAGTTCAAATGTTAAACTATAACTGAAATTTTTATTTAAAATTCAATAACTTATATACTAATTTATAAATTATCTTAAAATTATCTAAAGTATTCTGCATTTCTTTCATATTACCAAAATACCTTAAGTAACATGGTGTTTGTCTTTTCATTTACATTACAAATGCATTTACTGATCGATTGACCAATCAGTATAGCTCATTATGATATTTGATACAACATAATTAGTTTTGTATCAAAAAGAACTTTGTTTTGTTTTTTGTTTATTCTTCAAATACGGTCAATTACCTGAGCAATGAAATGTACGGTCAATTACCTAAGAAATGAATTGCCTGTACAGCAAATAAAAATAATAAAAAATAAAAATACTCATGTTACAATTCGCGGAAGGTATTTAGGTATATGTATGAAATGTGTTTGTTATATGTGTCTTAATGTTTATAAAAAATAAAAATAATATTTTAAGAATTTGTTTTTTTTTTTAGTTCTTTTTTGTTCTTTTTTTCTAAAAAAATATTGTGTAGAAAAACCAAAATGATTATACATCACACCCTTACCCTTAAGATAAAATTTATGAGATTTTGAATAAATTTTAAATCTGAATACAAATTAATAGTTTTGGTTTTTTTTTTTGTATTGTATAGCTAATGTTAAATTATTATAAATATAAGTATGTTCTTATTTAACTTATTCTAGTAATATGTGCATATGTATATTATTTTTATATTTATATTTATATATATATATTTTTTTTAACTATTCTTTTTGTACAATTTTAATGAGTTATTATAGAATACTTTTTCCTTATTATTTATTTCTAATATTGAATTACAATTTTGTCTTTTTATTATTCTATATGGACCAATGTAGGGACTCTGATTTTTCTTTCTACTTTCTAATTTTACTAGTACTAAGTCTCCTACTTCAAAAGAACTTTTCATAATTTTCTTATCATATTCTAATTTTAATTTTTCTTTGGCTATATTTACTAAATGTTTAGCGTTATCTAATGCTCTCTTAATCCTAGTCCTAAGTTCGTTAGCATAATTTTCTAAATCATAAACTTTAGTATTAGTGCATAATGCGTCTGTGGGTAAAGTTGGTAATTTGCCAAAAATCAATTGCAATGGAGAATAGTTGTTATTTACATGAGGTGTGGTATTATACGCAAATGTATAATAAGGTATCCACTTATCCCATTCTAAATCTTCAACAAAGTTTAACATATATTCATTTAATACTCTGTGATTTCTTTCTAGTGTTCCTATAGATTGATGGTGATATGGTGCTGAGAATTTTTGATCTATATTTAATAGTTTGCATATTTCATTCATTAATTCGTTTTTGAATTCAGTGCCTCTATCTGATTTTAATACTTTAAAACAACCATATTTCAAAATAAACTGTTCTACTAAAGTTTTAGCTATATTCTTCGCTTCTTTTGTCTCTATAGGGTATGCTACAATATATTTGGTTAATTCGCATTGCATTGTTAATATATATCTATAATTATTAGAAATTCTTAATGGTCCAACTGTATCTATTTCTATTACTTCAAAACTAGTACTTGGGGTTTCGGTGATATTCATTTCTTCTTTAATATGTTTTGTTTGCTTATTTCTTAAACATTTATCGCAATTTACTACGTAATCTCTAACCATTTTTCTCATATTTTTCCAAACATATCTTTGTTTGAGTCTTAGTACAGTCTTTCTAATGCCTAAGTGTCCTGATAATGGTGAGTTGTGGAATTCTTCAATCAATTTATTCTGTAATTTTTTATTCTTAATGTACTGCAAGGGTTTATACAAGATGATATTCAAGTTAAGATTTTTATATTTTTTAGATTTTTTCAATCTTTGGTATACCTCATCATAAATTCTTTTCATATATTCTACTGATATCAGTTTAAAAATTTCATCGTCGCTAGCTAATGCGAGATCATTAATATTTTGCTTATGCATATAGATTATTAGCTTCTCTAGAAACAAAACGTATTTTGCAAGATCATCACTAATATTCATATGATAGCTATTATTTATACATTCAATGGTACCATTTAATTTATTATTTTTCATATTTATATTTGTATTTATACCGGTATTAATTTTAAATTTCAATTTGTGCACATTTTTAATATCTTGTAATGACGTACATTCCCATATGTTCGTATATTTTTGTTGTTGGGATATGTCTTTCTCATCTGAATTATTTTCAGTTGTTTTACCCTTTGCGTTCATTCCACGCGTAATTGCTAAGATTTTTGTTGGTTTGGTATAATCGTCTTCTATCGTCATCTTCTACCGGAATCATACTCTTCTCTTTTATAAATAGCCGAATACAAGTTAAAGCTTTTCGTTGATGGCAAACAAACCTTATTCTGGATGCTAGTAGGAAAACCAAAAAGTGCTGATTGTAGTCGGGATTTTCGGAAAAATGGAGGGTATCAACAACTTTTTTTCGTTTATCTGGATGGAAAAAACCACAAAGGCTGCTCACCAATAAATAGCCAATGTTACATCTTCTTGCACATAATAACGTTGGGTGTTATCCAAGTTGTATTACTTGTATTACTTTAAAATTGGAAAGATTCCAGCTAGATGGGGCAGGATCACTTTTAAAAAAAATGGAAGATTGGGCACGATAAAAAATGGAAGACTCCAGATAGTTGGGCAGGACCAAAAATGGAAGATTCCAGATAGTTGGGCAGGATCGCCATATAAAGGTTTTAACAGGTAGGATCTGGCAGGATCGCCATATAAAGGATCATAAAGGTAATTACAGGATCGCCATATAAAGGGTTATAAAAGTGTTTAAAATGTACCTATCGACATTACATTAGTGTTCTAAATGCGACTAATGTAATGGAAGCCTTGGATTGTAAAGCGAGGCTTCAGAAACTCGGCAGTCGAGCAATAAATGCCCTTTTATGAGTTAAGTAAAACACGAGAGTTCAAATGTTAAACTATAACTGAAATTTTTATTTAAAATTCAATAACTTATATACTAATTTATAAATTATCTTAAAATTATCTAAAGTATTCTGCATTTCTTTCATATTACCAAAATACCTTAAGTAACATGGTGTTTGTCTTTTCATTTACATTACAAATGCATTTACTGATCGATTGACCAATCAGTATAGCTCATTATGATATTTGATACAACATAATTAGTTTTGTATCAAAAAGAACTTTGTTTTGTTTTTTGTTTATTCTTCAAATACGGTCAATTACCTGAGCAATGAAATGTACGGTCAATTACCTAAGAAATGAATTGCCTGTACAGCAAATAAAAATAATAAAAAATAAAAATACTCATGTTACAATTCGCGGAAGGTATTTAGGTATATGTATGAAATGTGTTTGTTATATGTGTCTTAATGTTTATAAAAAATAAAAATAATATTTTAAGAATTTGTTTTTTTTTTAGTTCTTTTTTGTTCTTTTTTTCTAAAAAAATATTGTGTAGAAAAACCAAAATGATTATACATCACACAAGTTCGTTGAAGTCAACTGCATCGTACAAGTCAAAGGATGGTAAAATTTGGTCAACAGCTCCTCCGGCCACTGGTAGACCTCGTGCACATGGCTTTCCCACGGTGTGTCTTGAAGGCTATCCTATCTACAGGGCGACGATGTCTGCTAACCGATATATTGTATAATATTTCTCAAAGTATATTAGATTTGATAACGGTATCACTAGAACTGGTTGACTTGTAGAAAACAAATCGCCCGTAATCGATGTTTGTAACATGCTCATGAAAAATTTAGAACTCTGATATGTTCCGAACTGTTGTAGTGTGTTTGCCTATCTGCCCTTGCCAACACAGAGCTTGCATAAAGCGACCACTGTCAACTGTAGGTAGGGTGTTGGGTATGTGATTTCAAACACACTCAGATAGCATACTGGTGAGAATTGCTGGATCAGCATTCTCCCAGTCATTTCAATATCCTGTCAATGTATGCTTGAACAAAAGGTGGCGTCATGTTACATAAACTTGACGACATCTTTTTTAAGTGAAGCCTACTGTTTAAAAATATTAACATAACATTTAGAATACAGATCTTGAGTGGAACACAAGCTCCACTCTTAAAATAATAAAATTAAATAAAAACATAAACTTTAAAATAATAAAAAAATGTTTTTTTTTAACACACTGTTCCCCTACCGAGGCCGCGGTCGTTTTATCCAATATATACCATCAAAACCAGTCCAGTAAAATTTTAGCCATTTTGTCCCCACAACTCATTACTTGGCTGAATGTTTGGCTTTGACCTTTTTAGTGTTCTTCAGACATTTATTGTTTTTTGTTTCCTCACAATTTCACTTACAAAAAATAAGTTTGTTATATTTTGTTTAGGTTATGTTCAACGTGTCAAAACAGATATTTATTTTGTAGCTGTAGTTATTATAAATAAGTAGCTGGCTACTTAGCTGCTTTCGTAGCCAGCGATTTTTGTAGTGTGTGTACCATAGTGTAGCTTCAAATGTCTCGAAGGGACTTTCAAATCATTCATTTATTTTTTAAATCAACCCATAATTTGTTTTTGTTTAGGCATATAAAATGAGTGTAGAGCAGGCCTGTGCAAAAATAAAAATTTCATACACAATTGTGCTTTACACATGTATTCTTAAGGCCTGGTTAGCAGTTATATGTATGTATATACCAAAGAGTATTTTACCTTTACACTTTCATGCATTCTTTATTCATATATTTCTATACATTTATTATTCATATATATTGAATCCCCTAATATAAATTTTAACATTATATTGTAACTGTGTTTGTAACAGGTGTGCACTCTAATTTTTGTTAAAGTAAGACGGTCACTCTACTATTTTCATACGCCCTCTATATTTGATTTATGATGTGTCTGTTTCTATTGGTAATTTTTTTTTTTTTTTTGGTAAAATTTTTTTTTGACGACTATTCTATTTCAATTTGGCAGCACTTGCTTTGGTAGAGTTAGAAAATATACTATTTTGTTCTCCCGCTGAATTTTCACTTGTTGCCTACGCCTAAGAGCAGGGGTGCCCAAAAGTTTCTTATGGAAGAGTAAACACCAATACATTTAAAGAAACACTAATTTTTATTTAATATTTTTTGTTGTAAAAACTAATACATACAAAGAAAAAAGAAAAAAAAAATATTTCATATTTTTTTCATATACGTACACGGCAAAAAAATTCCTTTCCATTATCCTTCCAATAAATTATCCAAATTTATGTCAATATCATTTTTAGATAATTTTAATAAGGCCTCCAAATTTTCGTTGCTTATTCTACTTCTAAGCTTGTTTTTTATTAATTTTAAATTTGAAAATGCACCAAACATGGAAAACAAACATAAAATTTCCTTGTAAAGTAAAGGGTATTTTTTGGTTGTACAGATTTCCAAAAATTAATGCCACTTAAATTAGAAGCTTGCAACATAGGATGCTTTTAGAGGTCCAGTATAAGAATCATTTGACTGAAAATTAAGACGTTGCATGTTTATTTCGTCACCATAACTTTCAATGTACTCTAAGATTCGGAGCGCATCCTGAACCAAAAAAGACTTTTTAAGGTCCCTAACTAATTTTTCTTTTGAACCACCTGCTATATTATTGGCGTTAGTTTGAATTATTTGAAAGCATATTAAAAATTTTGCTTCAGCCTTAAAATTATATATAAAAAAATAATTTTTTCATTTACTTTGCAAATCCATTTTGTAAGGAATACAAAAAAATCACAAATAGCTTTTCAATTATGTGAGGGTAGACTGTGACTGGTCATACAATAATTTTTTGTGAATAATACCTAAAGTTTGAAAACTGAAACTGACACCAATTTTTCCCAAGTGCATTTTAAAACACACTTTTTTAAACGATATCATACGTCAAACAAAAACAAATAATAAAATCAGCAAAGCATACGAAAGTGTTGTTGCATTGAATGAAATTTTTGTCTCATGGATGTAGTTTTTGTTGTAATTGTGGTTGTCGTGTGCCAAGATGAAAACAAAACGTATGTATTTTTCTTTGTGAAAGACTTTGTAGCCTTGTTAATTTATTACAATTACTTATGTTTTTGATAGAAAAATAAAATAAAAACAACTTTTCAGGATTTCTAAAAACAATGTCAGTAAATACAGTACAGTATATTTAAATTAAATGCTATAATAAAAATTAACGATACAGATAGTTTTGGTACATTTTAAGAATCAGTTTGGTAGGATTTTTATTCAAACTGAGCAACCCTGGTCAAAGAAGAGTATACAAAGTTGTTTGTGTTTTTCGTATTGCTAGTGCTGAGTGCTGTATGTGTGTCTTAAAATACACAGCCTATAGCTAAGAGCATTTACAAAAACAAATGAGCACCAAGAGTATAGGGCTTGGGCACCCTTGCCTAAGAGTTAAAACACGTTGTGCATTTTAATAATAATCTTTGTGTTGTGAAAAAGGTTGTTTTATTTTACCGTCAGTGTAGCTAAGTGAAAGGGGGAAAAAAAGAAAAACGGAAGAAAAGGAAAATCTGGTTGGAAAATTTAAATTAGAAACTCTTTCTTTATAATTCCCTGTGCAGTTTTTGTAGCTTCACCTACATCTCAGGGAAAACAGAATCAGGCTGAAATTCAAAGATTAGATCAGGCGAACGTTTCATCAAATGCAAATGTGTCTACTGGCGTGGAAACATCAGTGCCAAGTCCAGCGGCTTCACAGTCAGCAATGCCAAATGAATCTTTTAGGGAGATTATATCTTCTGTTGTTTCTACCCAACAAACCCAACTTTTGTCTGCGTTGAATGATCAGATTGCTAAATTGGTTGAAAAGTCTATTCGCGATAGTATAGGTAGATTAAATAACGGTATACAAACTTTAGAGTCGCATGGGCTCAATTCAGGCAATAATGCAAGTGGATCTCAGGCGGCTGTAGAACAGATAGGTAGAGAATTTCGTAGTGTCACCTCGGAAAATAATAGTGAATTACCCCGTAACCTGGACAGTGCCCCAATGGTGAATGACTTTTCCAATTATCCAGTATCAAATATTATATCATCAGATTTATACAATCGGCCTGATAAAGTTCTGCAAATAATTTCAAATTGGAAGATAAAGTTTAGTGGTGGAGTTAATAGCCTGTCTATAGAAAACTTTATTTATAGAATTGAGGCAATGACTAATCAGACTCTTCATGGAAATTTTGATTTACTTTGCCGAAATGCCAGTTCATTATTTGATGGCAAGGCAGGAGACTGGTTTTGGCGGTTCCATAGATCTGTGGCAAATATCACTTGGCCAATATTGTGCAGAGCTCTGAGGCAGCAATTTAAGGATTCCAGAACAGATGTGGATATACTTGAATTGATAAGAGACCGGAAGCAGAAACCCAATGAGCCATTTGATATTTTTTACGAATCAATTATTAACTTGACTGATCGGCTTAATGAACCCCTTTGTGATAAAACCTTGGTTGAAATTTCGAGGCGCAATTTGGTTCCGGAAATCCAGCACGAAATTTTAAATATGCCTATTTATTCGGTGGAACATCTGCGGGATGTATGCAGACGCAGGGAGTTCTTTATGCAGGATATTAAAAGAAAACATAATTCATCTTTGGTTGGGCATAGGTTTATGCCACAAAAACGTATAGCTGAACTTCAGAATGGTCTGTCGCAAGATTCACTCATTGAGACTGATCAGGATCTGAACACACGTAAGAATGCTAATTGCTGGAATTGTAATAAACCAGGTCATCGTTACCAAGAATGTTTAAGTGAGCGTACTGTGTTTTGCTACGGCTGTGGTTTACCTAACACCTATAAACCTAATTGCTTAAAATGTGGTTCAAAAAACGTAAAGGCGAATGCACCTCGGGGTGCACAAAAACGATCAAGGACAAACAATTCTCAGGGAAAATAATTCGACCTATCGCAGATAGATTAACAACTTTTGATGACGAATTTACTACTGATTGTGACTCAAGGCAACCTAGGAGTAATTTTCAGGGGAAAATAGGTGGCCCTTTTTTTGATAGAATAGATTTTACCAGGAATTTTAATAAAAAGAATCAATCCAGGTCTTCACGACGCATTAATGCATTTTGGAAATCAGTAAGGATGTTGAAAAGGAAAATTATTTGTTCAGTTTTGGATAAACCAAGGGACATACGACCTTATGCCGAAGTTATGCTTTTTGGCAGGAAGTTTTTAGGTTTGCTAGATACTGGAGCGTCTATTAGCTGTATTGGGGCTGAGGCGGCTCGTAACTTTCTCGAGTCGGGTAGGTCCTATAGGAAAATATGTTCTCGGGTTAGAACAGCAGATGGTAGGGAACAGGAAATTGAAGGATTCATAAAGACCAACATTAAGTTCAAACATTTAGTGAGACGTATAACAATTTTCATTATCCCTAGCTTGAAAAGGGATTTGTTTCTTGGAATTGATTTTTGGGAATCCTTCGGTTTACTACCACCCGGTTTGGATACCAACGTTAAATCCATTTCGTCAGATAATATTTGTGAACTAGGGGATCAAGTTCCACTGTCGGTGACTCAACAGAAGTTATTAAGTGAAGTAGTTGAAATGTTTCCGTCATTTAGCAAGGAAGGTTTAGGCAGGACGAATGTCTTGTGTCATACGATAGACACAGGCAATGCTAGGCCTATTAAACAGAGACATTTTCCAGTATCACCAGCAGTGGAGAAGCTTATTTACGAAGAATTGGATAGAATGATAAAGCTAGGTGTAATAGAAGAATCTAATAGCGCGTGGTCCTCACCAGTAGTTCTTCATAGAAAACCGGGAAAGAATAGACTATGTTTGGATAGTAGGAAGTTGAATTCGGTTACCATAGGTGATGCGTATCCATTACCCCACATTGACGGAATATTGAGCAGACTCCCTAAGGCCGAGTTTATAACCAGCTTAGATCTCAAGGATGCCTTCTGGCAGATTCCCTTGGATGCTAAGTCTTAAGAGAAGACAGCATTTACTGTTCCTGGGAGACCCTTATACCATTTTACCGTAATGCCCTTCGGATTATGTAATGCTCCCCAGACAATGTGCCGGCTGATGGATAAGGTGGTACCTCCAGCTCTCAGGACAGAGGTGTTCGTTTATCTTGATGACCTGTTGATTATAACGGCATCTTTCAGAAGACACCTTGAGATTCTAAAGTTATTATCTGTTGAGTTGAAAAAGGCAGGACTCACCATAAATGTTGAGAAAAGTCGTTTTTGTGTTCCTGAGGTAAAATATCTGGGGTATTTAGTGGGTAACGGTGTCATACGAACAGATCCTGATAAAGTATCAGCCATAACAGATCTCCCTTCACCACGATCCGTTAAACAGGTACGAATATTTCTAGGAATGACGGACTGGTATAGAAAATTCATACAAAACTATGCTACTATCACTACTCCAATTACTAACTTGCTAAAGGGAAAAAGAAAATTCACGTGGACAAATGAGGCGCAGAGCGCATTTGAATTGTTGAAATCTAAATTGAGTTCAGCCCCTGTTCTACACAACCCTGACTTCACAAAGCCATTCTCTATTCACTGTGATGCAAGCAGGACGGGCATAGGAGGTGTGTTAGTACAAAAAGACAATGAAGGAGTTGAGGTTCCTATTGCTTTCATGTCGAAAAAACTTAACCAGGCTCAACGCAACTATTCTGTTACGGAGCAGGAGTGTCTGGCGGCCCTGTTGAGTATAAAAAAATTCCGTGCATACATAGAAGGGCATGAATTCACAGTGGTCACGGATCACGCGTCTCTGAAGTGGCTTATGTCTCAATCTGATCTCAGCTCTCGCCTCGCTCGGTGGTCTTTGAAGCTGCAGAAATATAAATTTAAAATCGAACATAGAACTGGTGCTCAGAACATAATTCCTGATGCATTGTCTAGAGCTAATACCGAAGATTTGTCTAACTTAGATGTTTGTAATTTGGCTTCCCCCGAAATTAGTGAAGGTTTCTACATTGATTTGAATTCTGTGCATTTTAAATCCGGAGAATATCGTAATTTGTTGAGTAAAGTTGAAAAAAATTTAGACAAAACTCCCGATTTATCAATAAAGAATGGTTATTTGTATCGTCGTACTACGCACGCTTCTGATGTAGAATTGCAAGATAGCTTGCCCTGGAAAATATGGATACCCAAAGCTATGATCCCTGAATTGCTGAAATTAGCACACGATAATCCCCTTTCTTCACATGGTGGTATAGAGAAAACTTTGGAGAGACTTCGTAGATTTTGCTTTTGGCCCAATCTAGCTTCGGATGTTAAGGAATATGTGAATAAGTGTGAAATTTGCAAGGCAACTAAATATCCAAATCAAACCCTTAGGCCTGTTATGGGTAACATTGCAGTTTCAGAAAGATTTTTCCAAAAGCTTTATATAGACTTTTTAGGTCCATATCCGAGATCAAAATCTGGATATATTGGAATCTTCGTGGTACTTGATCACTTCTCTAAATTTCCCTTCCTGAAAGCAGTAAAAAAATGTTCAGCTGATGTAGTGACTACATACATGGAAAAGGAACTGTTTCATACTTTTGGCGTTCCGGAGGTAGTGGTTTCTGATAATGGTTCGCAGTTTCGCGCTGTAGAATTTAATAAATTTCTGTCGCGTTATGGAGTTCGGCATATTTACACCGCCATTCATGCACCGCAAGCCAATGCCTCAGAAAGAGTCAATAGATCTGTATTATCAGCTATCAAGTCATATGTTAAATCTGACCAGAAAAATTGGGATGAATTACTAAGCAACATATGTTGTGCTCTTCGATCTGCTCATCATTCTACGGTTGGAACATCTCCTTATTATTTGGCCTTCGGTCAGCACATGGTGACAAACGGCTCAACATATTCACTAATGCGTAATCTGGAGATGTTAGGTGATCGTTCAATGCGATTTAACAGAAATGATTCAATGGATATTATTGGGAAAAGAGCAGCTGCTTTAACACAGAAAATGACTCAACGAAATAAGAAAATTTATAACTTAAGATCTAGAGAAGTATCTTATGAACCAGGACAAGAGGTTTTTCGAAGAAATTTTAAGCAAAGCAATTTCGAACAAGGCTACAATTCAAAATTGGCACCAACCTTTTTAAAAGCACGCATACGTCGAAAACTTGGAAAAAGCTATTATGAACTGGAAGATTTAAGTGGAAAGTTGATTGGGACGTTCCACGCTAAGGATATTCGACAGTGAAACAGTTAACGAGTGCACTTATATCAGATTTGTCGTTAAATTCTACCGCCAAAGTCTGATCTTGGCGGGGGGGAAATTGTAACAGGTGTGCACTCTAATTTTTGTTAAAGTAAGACGGTCACTCTACTATTTTCATACGCCCTCTATATTTGATTTATGATGTGTCTGTTTCTATTGGTAATTTCTTTTTTTTTTGGTAAAATTTTTTTTGACGACTATTCTATTTCAATTTGGCAGCACTTGCTTTGGTAGAGTTAGAAAATATACTATTTTGTTCTCCCGCTGAATTTTCACTTGTTGCCTACGCCTAAGAGTTAAAACACGTTGTGCATTTTAATAATAATCTTTGTGTTGTGAAAAAGGTTGTTTTATTTTACCGGCAGTGTAGCTAAGTGAAAGGGGGAAAAAAAGAAAGACGGAAGGAAAGGAAAATCTGGTTGGAAAATTTAAATTAGAAACTCTTTCTTTATAATTCCCTGTGCAGTTTTTGTAGCTTCACCAGGCAAACACATAAGAGCCGGGAAACTGAAAATTCTGTTTATTTACTCGATTGAACCTGATTATTTATCTTTATTGTGCGCTGTGCTGGTGGTTGAAAGAGTTTTGAAATTTGGATTTACGCCCGAGTTCCATATCCAAAAGGGTAAGATAAATTTTTACTTGTTATTTGAAAATGAAATTTGACTGTGGGTATGTCTTCCCATTTTATGTATGCACATAGGTGTGGAACCCAGTACAGAATTTAATTTTACATCAGGTGTCATAATAACATCCAACAAGCAGCAAGTGCCAATACTGGGAATACAACTATATATATTGCAGGAGTTTCGGATCGTTGTCCAACACTATTGGATTAGCTGTAACACATAGTTTGCGAAGATTCTTTGGCATATGATGTTGTTGCCTGTAGCTAAAGAACATACAGTGGAAGATATCAAGTGTGTTTGGTTGGCATTACGGTACATCAGTGTTTTAAACGGGTCAAGAGAAAAAAAAAAACAATAGAAAAATTGAAAAGTGATTAGTGGGTATTAAAGAAAAGAAAGCCAGAAAAAAAAATTGAAAGAACAAACGTGTATTAGCAGATGTAAATTTTTTCATAAAAACTGTTAATTTTGGAGTATACTTATATATACCTTTTAGTTGTATAAAAATTAAAAAGTAACGAGTAACGGATTTCTTCCTTATGTGCTAAAATTCAACCTAAATTCGTATACATATATAAAATCAAAGAAAAAGAGAGAATAACAACTCCAAATTCGTTATTTGCTGTTGTCGGTAATGTTAATCTATTGTCATTCGGTTTTGCTATTAATGTACATACTGTTTTTTTATATACCTTATATGTTAAAGCTATTTATATACAACTTTACAGTTCTGTTAAATCAAGCAGAGAGTCAACAATTAACATTTTAATGATTATTCGCCGCATCACAAGATCTTGGGACTCCAGCGAGTAAAACTGTAAGTCTGTTATTGTAACATTTTTATTTTGTATTTCATTTATGTCAATTCTGTTAGTTTTTTTACTTTTAAAAGTTTATATTAAGCTGACCAGCAAAAGTAATTTAGAGCTGAAATGTTAACATAACAGAATAAATCCAATTATATTTATCTTTGTTTTTGCTGATCATCTTTTTATTAGCTTTTACATTTTTGCAGAAATCTAATGTAAAATTTTGTTTTTCTTTGATCTTTATTTTCTTTTATTTTCTTTTTAAAATTACTTAAAGTTGTTTATAAAAAAATTAATTTTCAAAAATTCAAGTAATTATTTCATGTTGATTATTAACATTTACTTTTAAAATTTAAATAATTAAATTAACTTCAACATTTTAAAGGGATGTTGGAACGTAAAATTAAAAATTAATTATTTAGAGAATTACTTAATGCTGTTTATCAAAATTCATATTCGAAATTTAAACTTTCTAGTATATAATTGCATATTTTATAATCTATATTTTCTTATTCTTAATAAATATTAATATGTTCTGCTAAGTGCAAATTTAACCTGTTTTTGCTGAAAGGTGGTCAAGTGGGTGGTTGTTGTTTTTGGTTAAGGTAATGAACACATTAAAGAATAAAGTTGTATGCTCTGGCTTGTGCTGGATAGAATACGCGTTTCCCAGATTATGAAGAGTGTCATGTGTAACGAAATTATTATTTTCGGTTTGATATTTAATTTATATGTTTAGCACGCAGTAATAGATAACTGTGCAGTAACATGTATGGAAAAGGGTGTGTTTAGGCTTTAGAACCTTCCCCGTTAGTGAGCTGGAGAGCCGGAATTCAAGGCGTGCTTACCTAATACATTCCCAAACACTATCATCCATTCTCTTATAACGAACATTGGTTATTGTCGGTTACATGTTTCAATAATATGTATAATACCGTAATTCTTTACTGACTGTCATGATTGAGCATGCAAAAACATGTTTTTTTAAATGCACATACATGTTTATGTATAGTACGTATGTATATCATATACGCATATACACATGTATGTACATACATTGCAGTTGACATGATCAGACATGCACGAGCTTGCTTTATTAATAATTCTGTTACTAAGTACAAGCTAATTGTTTCTGTAATTATTATTTTCTTTTTTTGCTTACTTAATATGTAAGAGAAATTAAGAAAATAGAAGACTTTTGATATTTTTCTTTTAATCACAAAATATGATATAAAAAGGGCATAGTAATATCAAGGCAGTCAGTTCTAGTTTGACAATAGACATAACAAGCCATATAAAATATAATACAAAATATAATATATGTAAAATAAATACATTTTAAATAAAATATAAAATTATTAAAGTTCCTTTTTAACAAAACTTGTTTTATTAAAAAAAAGGACAACTTAAGTGGCGCAGTCGGTAGGATACCCAAGTATTCTTATGACTTTGATTATATAAGTGAAAATTATATAATAAAATAAGTAATACTCGATATTTTAATGTCGCTAGTGGGTATACCAAAGAACAATTTGTTTAATTATATATTATAAACATTAATAAAAATTTTTAAATAAACTTAAAACGTTTAAGGATTCACTTTGTCTGTGAAAACAGTGCTAAATAAAAAATTAATTATAAACTGTACAGCAACCATATTTATGCTACAGCAGATAAAAAAAAAACAGTAAAACAATAATTAAACATTAAAATTTATAAAAAAAAAAACTTTTTTTCGAAAATATTAGAAAAAAAAAAAAAACTTTATGAAAAGATAAAAAAAGAGAGAAGATACCTTGATTTGTGTGTGTACATTCTATAACTAAAAAAAATATATGTATACATATATTCTGGATGTGTTCTAAAACCTGTTTAAAACTAAAATAAAGCCAAATTGGAGAAGAGAATCACCGTAAAGTGTACCTGTCATCAAACAAGCACGCAGTAGAATAAGTATTATTAGTTTTACTACAATTTATTATAATTATTGTACACTTTTTTCAATTTTAAAATTCGAATCTTTATTGGATCCATACCATATTTATGTATAATTTTTAGGATCTTAAAACTATTAAAAACGATTAAATAAAATTTATTGTTTTCTATTTCACACATATCGCTGTAAACTATATGACCAAATTTTTTTTTTTATTTAAAATTTCCCCATATCAACTCCTTTAAATTAGTGGTATTGTTCCTTTTTTGATATAAGTTTTATACGGATAAACTGTTTAATTTTGTCTTTAATAATAATAATAAATAAGTCTTCTGGTTTTCATAAAAATGTCTCATGAAAATATTCCATCCACTACTATCACTCTGAATCCGCTTGATTTTCTGGGAAAACTGCCAGAATTTTCTGGAAACAGAAAAGATCTTTATACTTTTATTTCACTTGTGGATAGAGTGGACTGTCTTTTTAGTCAATATGATGAGCTTTCTCAAGAATTTTTTATCGATCTAATAAAAAGTAAACTTCAGGGTAGAGCAAAAGAGGCCATTGAAATTAATTTTCAGGCAAGAATGTGGTCTGATGTCAAGACTGTCTTAACGAACTATTTTGGTGAACACCAAAGTGTAGAAGAGCTTTATGACAACCTCCGGTCAGTCTCATTCAGAACTAATGCAATTGATTTTTATAACGAAATAAAAGATAAGCTTAGAAGTTTGAACAATAAAACTGTTTTAGACTTGGGTGTGAATGAAAATAGTGACCTGGCCGCCTCCAATAATATGAGAACAGCTCTTAACATTTTTAGGGCAAAAATACCAGTTCCGATTCCGAACATCGAGGAAATTCTAGACAAGCTTGGTAGGTGCATGTATTTCACTACGTTAGACCTTGCTAAAGGATTTCACCAAGTGGAAATTGATGAAAGAGATATTCATAAAACTGCTTTTTCGGCTGAAGGTGGCCACTATGAATTTCTTAGAATGCCATTTGGTCTCAAGACCGCTCCTGCAACCTTTCAGAGGCTCATGAATGGCATCTTGGGTGAATTAATTAATAAAGTATGCCTTGTATATTTAGACGATATAATCGTTTATTCTACTTCTCTCCAAGAGCATATAAATTCATTGAATCTTGTGTTTGATAAACTTAGGAAGGCAAATTTAAAGATCCAGATGGATAAATGCCACTTTTTAAAAAGGGAAACAAAATTTTTGGGGCATGTCGTTACACAACATGGTATAAAACCCGATCCGGTAAAGGTTGAATGTGTAGTTAACTATCCCCTACCGAAATCGCAGAGACAAATAAAACAATTCTTAGGGCTTAGTGGATACTATCGAAAGTTTATAAAAGATTATTCAAGAATAGCAAAACCGATGGCAAATTACTTGAAGAAAAACGCTAAAATAGATATGAATGATCCCCAGTACCTCGAAAGTTTTAGAACTCTTAAAATGCTTCTTACTAGTGATCCAATTTTGATATATCCAGATTTCAACAAGAAATTTGTATTAAACACTGACGCAAGTAACTTTGCGCTTGGCGCAGTGTTATCCCAAGATAATCATCCCATATGCTATGCTAGCAGGACACTTAACCAGCATGAAATTAATTACAGTACAGTCCAGAAAGAGCTATTGGCAGTTGTATGGGCTGTAACATACTTTCGTCCATATTTATTTGGGAGAAAATTTATTATTCAGACAGATCACCAACCACTACAGTGGCTTGTGTCTATTAAAGAGCCTAATTCAAAATTAATTAGATGGAGGTTGAAACTGGAGGAATACGATTATGAGATTGTGTACAAGCGAGGCATTAAGAATGGGAATGCAGATGCATTATCTCGAATTGACCCCCAAATAAATTTTCTTCAAGAGGCCCCATCAAATATATCCGTTAGCAAATCTTCAATTAATATCTTCAATAATCAAATAATTATAGAAAAGTCTGATTCTTCCTCTTTAAAAGTTGTTAATAAGAACATTTTTAAGAATAACAGAAAAATAATTAGCGCAAATAGTTTTAATGAGTCTGATATGATAACTATTATAAAGAATTGCTTTCATCCTCTTAAAGTAAACGCAATTTTCATTAGGGATAATTTGGTGTTCAAAATTTTTGAGAGGACAATTTCGAAGTATTTTTCAATGAATTCAACCTATAAAATAATAAAGTGTAATGATTGGCTTGAGGACATTTTGGACGAAAATATTCTATGCGAATACATTGAAAAAGAACATAAAAGGAACAATCACCGCGGCATTAATGAGAATTATGCACAGTTTAAGGGAAGAATTTATCACCCGAAACTTAAATCACGGATCCAGCAATATATTAACAACTGTGATATCTGCAATATGGAGAAATATGACCGCAAGCCAATAAAACAGAATTTTAAGATTACGGAAACTCCTGATAGCCCTAGGCAAATAGTTCACATAGATGTTTTTTACTGCTTACAGAAAACGTTATTCTTAACTATAATTGACAAGTTTTCTAAGTTTGCTCAGGCAATAAAAATTCAGAACAGGTCGTGGGTAGAGTTTAAGAGAGCTTTAATTCAATATTTAAGTATCGTAGGTAGTATCGGGAAGATAATAACTGATAATGAGTTAGGATTTAAGGCAGCACCATTGACTGAATTTTTAGGACAGCAGCATATAGAGATCCATTTCGTTTCAAATAACAATCACACATCGAACTCCGATGTAGAGCGTCTCCATAATACTATGAACGAACATATACGTTTACTCAGACATGACCCTGATAAGAATATTGATAGCGTTGAGGAAAAGATTTATAAGGTAATTACTTTTTATAATAACACCATACATTCCACCACAGGTTGTAGACCAATTGATTATCAAAACGGTTTAATAAAAACAGAAGATTATCCGAAAATTAAAGAAAGGATTGTAGGAATAAAGGAAAAATCAATATCTAATTTAAATCACTCTCGCGAAGAATGCCAAATTCAAACCGGTCAAGTGTATTTAAGAAGTGATAGGGGTGGCAAAAACCACGCGAAATTTAGAAAAATTTATGTAGAAAAACTTGATGATGACCATGTCATAAGTCAAACAAGGCACAAATATTACAAATCTCATTTAAAACGTAAAAAATTAAACACAAACATATAGGTAGAAAAACCTTAAAAAAAAAAGAAGTACTTGAATATTGTATGAAATATAAAAACAATTATTTAAAATTGAATATGTATACACACACTCCTCTTTGTATTTTAATTTTTAAATTATTATAAAAAAAAACAAAAAACATAAATATATGTATATATGTATGTATATACTATATGTATATAAATGCGTATATGAAAATATTTTTTTTTGGGTTTTCTAAATAAATATATACATACATATATGTATATGTACATATGTTACATATACTACAAACTAAAGAGAAAAACAGAAAAACAAGAAAAAAAAAGAAAAAAACAATTTAATATGAATGAATATTTAATTAATATACATACATATATGAATATGTATGTATATGTATAGGATTGTTCGTCGTTTATTTCTGTAAATTTTTGTTTATATGTGAAAAAAAAGAAAAAAAATTAATTTAACGTAACAAAAAACAAAAGAACAAAAAATAAGTAATGTTAAAACTTTGTAATATTTTTATGTAAGAAATTGTTATGTTAAAGAAAAGTTATTCATATATAAAAAGAAAATATCACGTAAAATTGTAAAAAGAAATTTCGCAGAGCTTCAATTTAATGATGGGGGAGTTATATGCATGTATATACCAAAGAGTATTTTACCTTTACACTTTCATACATTCTTTATTCATATATTTCTATACATTTATTATTCATATAAGTTAATAATAAAAAAATTAACTTTTCATAAAGTTCAACACACTCTGTCGCAACTCAATTGCTGACACAGTTCTTTATTTATTTCTTTTAATTCGTTCGTTAACACAAAGATATGAATTCACTTTAAATTTATTTTATGATGACATATAATATTTCAACAAATTATTATTAAGTTTATTTTACAATAATTGCAAGATCAGCGTCTGCAATTATTGCTTATCCAAATTAATGGTAAATCACGCCACTTTTAATTATGTCAATTTAAAAATATGAAATAAGAAATTTGTAAATTTAGTTTTTTAGTTTTTAACATTAACTCAAACAAGAAAGACTAAGAAGACATAGTCTTCTCTTTCATTTAATTTAATTAATATTAAATAAATAAAAAGATATAGAAGACGTAGTCTTCTCTTTTTAAAAACATAAAAAATAATAGTTTCTTTTAAGTGGCGCCCGAGCAACCGGTTATATTTTAAAAAATAAATATACCACGGAACCCGAGCCTGTACGTGTCCGTCCGCAGGCACCCGTTCATTGAAAGTATTGTTACGAATCCGCAGTAACAAATAGTACAAAGGACAAAATTCGTGCAATCGGAACGGTTTTATTTTAAGTGATTTGATTAAGTGATAATAAGTGTAATGATAATAACTAAAAAATAATAAGAAATAAAGAAATAAAATTGAGACAGTAACTAAAACGTAAAAAACGTGTAAAAAAATAATTTAATTAGTTATAAAAAAGCCACAAACATTATTTAAATAAACAAAAACACTAGAAAAAACGTTTGAAAAAATTACAACAACAAAAAAAACTCAACATTGAAGTCCGACATCCATTGGAAAATTAAACAACTTTAACTCATCAAAAACATCTTTAAGATCAACAGAAAAAACTCAACATTGAAGTCCGACATCCATTGGAAAATTAACCAGTTTTAACTCATCAAAAACATCTTTACATAATCAAGATCAACAGAAAAAAATCAACATTGAAGTCCAACACCTGAAGATAATAAATCAGCTATCATCTTTAATCAACACAACATCTACTTTTTCATCATAATTCAACAACTTAAACATGAAGGCAGTTCTAACCATCCTGTAAGTTAAAATTACTTTAATCTTAAGAAAAAAATTTTTTGGAATAATTTAAGTAAAATATAAAAATATTTTTCATTAAATAAATAAATTAAATAAAAAATTAGAAAGTTTTATCAAAATACAATTATTGCTAATCCTAACAACCTAGCAAGACTACCTATCCTTAACCTTCCTAACCCTGATCCAAATCCAAACGCAGCAGTAGGCCCACAAAATTTTCAAATAAATCCTGAATTAGAAAATAGAATAGCTTTAATTTGTGCCCAACAGTGTAGAAATATTGTACAATCTATAATTAACCCCAACGCTGATATAGATCTTGGAAATGACCAAATAATTGAGGAAGGATATAGGGAAAATCTTAATGATTTGGACAAGATACCCGATATAGTTAGAAGCTTAAGAGAATTTTCTGGAAACGCTTCCGAATTTAATTCATGGAAAAAAAGTGTAGAGGGAGTACTTCAAATCTACAACTCAATGGGGGGAACTCCAAAATACTTTGGAATCCTAAGCGTTATTGGAAACAGGATAGTAGGGAATGCAGATATTGCATTAGAATCATACAACACTCCTTTAGACTGGAGTAGTATAGTAAGATGTTTGACTCTACATTATGCCGACAAACGAGATTTAGGCACACTAGAGTATCAAATGACATCTCTTATCCAAGGAAGAAACACAATACAAATTTTCTATCAACAAGTCTATTCACACTTATCCCTAATATTAAATAAAATTGGCTGTATGGAAATGGGACAAGAGTCCTTGCGACTTTTGACTCAGACATATAGAGACAAGGCTCTTGATACGTTCATAAGAGGCTTGAACGGAGATCTACCTAGAGTCCTAGGCATTCGAGAACCCTCAGATCTTCCACAAGCACTACATCTTTGCTTGAAATTGGAAAACCAGCTTTATAGATCGGAATACGCGACTAAGCACCAAAATCATAAACATAGTCAACAGCTTCCACTTCCTTCAATGCGTAATTTGAACACACAAAATCATTATAGACCGTTTTATCCAGAACTAATATTTCAACATTCTACGAAATATAATAGACCTACAAACAGCATGCAACAAAATTTATTTAAAAATCAACAGCCCTTCCCTTATCATAACCCCCAACCCATGTTTCAACCGCATCAACAAATACGACAACAATTCCAGCCGCCAAGACCAACACAGCCTAAGCCTCAACGATATGAACCTATGGAAATTGATCAGTCAGTTCAAACAAGAAATGTTAACTATCAAAACAGACCCCGTCAAACGATGCAATTTCAAGGTAAAAGACCTGCATCAATGAATCACGTTCCACCACCATTTAAACAACAACGAAATTTTTACATAGAAACTAATCAGCAAAATTTTGAAAATACAAGAGAAGCTGATGAATTTCAAACAGAAAATTTCGAAGACAACTACTACCGGCAAATGCAAAATGAAGATGTTGAAAAATACGTCGAAACTTTAGACCAACAGGATCAACAGTATGAACTTCCTACCCAAGAACTAACTGACATTCATTTTTTAGACTGACGTATTCTTCGCTTCCATACTTTGAATGTAAGGCGAAGAATGGTCAAATCTTAAAGATATTAGTAGATACGGGATCTAATAAAAATTATATTCAATCCTCTCTCGTAAACAATCCTAAACAAAATGAAAAACCTTTTTTTGCAAACTCAGTGTCTGGTGACATTGAAATCACACATCATACATTTGCGAATCTGTTTAACTTACCCGATCATCCTATTAAATTTTATATTTTGCCTTATCTTAAAACATTTCATGGTATTTTAGGCCATGACAGTTTACAGGAATTAAATGCAATAATTTATATTAAAGAAAAATACATGTTAATAAATCACAAAATTAAAATTAAAAGTCATCAACAAAATTTCCAATCAGTAAACAAAATGGAATTCAGAACTAGTCATATGAACGAGGTTCAAAAATCTCAATTAGAAAAAATTATTAATACGCATCCCAACTTATTCAAAGATCCTAATAAAAAACTAACATTTATCTCTCGAATCAAAGGAGAGATACGAACCACATCTGACTCACCAATATATTGCAAATCATATCCCTATCCCATGGCAATTAAAAACGAAGTTGAAAAATAAATAAAGGAACTTTTAAATGATGGTATAATCAGGCCTTCCAGATCACCTTATAACGCTCCCATCTGGATCGTCCCGAAAAAAATGGACGCATCCGGTGAAAAAAAATTCAGAATGGTCATTGACTACAGAAAGCTGAACGCGATCACTGTAGCCGATAGATACCCTATTCCAGAAATTAATGAAGTTCTCTCAAATTTAGGAAAAAATAAGTTCTTTTCAGTGGTAGACCTTAAAAGTGGTTTCCACCAAATTCCTCTGAAGGAATGCGATATAGAGAAAACCGCATTTTCAATCAATAATGGAAAATTCGAATTCGTCCGACTTCCATTCGGATTAAAAAACTCGCCATCAATTTTTCAACGAACTTTAGATGATGTTTTATGACATCACATAGTAAAAATATGTTATGTCTATATAGATGACATTATCATATTCTCCAAAACCGAAAAAGAACACTTTGAACATCTACACAAAATATTTGAAACATTAGAATCTGCAAACTTCAAAATACAGCTCGACAAATGTGAATTTTTAAAAACAGAAATTGAATTTCTCGGATTTATTATAGGAACCGAAGGTATAAAAGCAAACAAACAAAAAGTAGAAGCAATAGCCCAACTTCAACCCCCAAAAACCCTAAAAGACTTAAGAAGTTTCTTAGGCATGTCAGGCTACTATAGGCGCTTTATTCAAGATTACGCAAAACTTGCTAAGCCCCTGACATCCCTTTTAAGAGGGGAGGAAGGACGCATTTCAAAGAATGCCTCCAAGAATAAAAAAATATCTTTAGATTATAATGCCCTAGATGCATTTCAAAAATTAAAAAACTCGTTAATCTCAAGTGACATAGTGCTCTCTCATCCTGACTTCGAAAAATGTTTCGAGCTAACGACAGATGCTTCCGACTACGCACTCGGTGCAGTATTATCGCAAAACAAAAAGCCAATAACTTTTCTTTCAAGAACATTAAGTAAAACCGAAGAAAATTATGCCACAAATGAAAAAGAAATGTTGGCTATAATTTGGGCTTTGAATTCACTAAGAAATTATCTGTACGGATCCCGAAAGGTAATCATATTCACAGATCACCAACCTTTAACATATGCTCTTAGTAGTAAAAACACAAACAGCAAAATGAAGAGATGGAAAGCCATACTCGAAGAATATGATTATGAACTTAGATACCAACGCGGTAAAACAAACTTGGTGGCGGATGCACTATCTAGGCCACCACAGATAAACTCAATGACAGCAACCCAGCACAGCGATGAAAGCTCTTCAGAGAATAAAATACCAGCAGTAGAATGTCCTATTAACGTATTCAAAAATCAAATTCATATTTTAATAGACAACAATGATAGCTACAAATTTGAAATCCCCTTTCCAACTTATCACAGGCACATAATAAAAAAACCTTATTACACCAGAAATATATTAATTTCGATTTTAAAAAAATATCTTAATCCTAGTGTAATTAATGGATTGTTTACTACTGAACCAATTATGGAAATAATTCAAGAATTTTATTCCGAACATTTCATTAACTATAAAATTAGATTCACACAGTCACAGGTCAAAGAAATAATAAATGATGTAGAACAAGAAGAAGTATTAATTAAAGAACACAGAAATGCCAAAGAAAATAGAGAAAAGATAAAAAAATATTACTATTTTCCAAAAATGACAGAAAAATCCAATAGAATTGTAAAAAATAGTCAAGTTTGTAGAGAACAAAAATACGACCGTCGTCCCAGTAAACCACAATTCCAACCCACACCTATTCCACAAAATCCTGGAGAAATAATCCATATTGATATTTACTCTACTGAAGGAAATCTTGTATTAACAGCAATTGACAAATTCTCAAAATACGCTTTAGTTAAAATTTTAAAATCTAGGGCAGTAGAAGACATTAAAGAACCGTTAAAAGAAATAGTTTTAGCTTTTGGTATCCCCAAGTCTATAGTCGTAGACAATGAAAAATCCTTAAATTCTGTATCAATAAATTTTCTTCTTAAGGATCAATTTGGCATTGAAACCTACACTACACCACCCTACTCCAGTTGTGTAAATGGTCAAATAGAAAGATTCCACTCTACCCTTTCAGAGATCATGAGATGTTTAAAACCAGACAAACTACATACTTCTTTCCACGATTTACTTACCAGGGCAATACACGAGTATAACAGGTCAATTCACTCCACCACCGGCAAAAAACCAATAGATATATTTTTTAACAGAAATTCAAGTAATGATCCAGGAAAAGCACTTTTGGACAAACAAGATATAATCAATCGTTTAACGGAAAAACAGAAACAGGATTTAAACTACCATAATCAAAATAGGCATGAAATAAAAGTTTATTCACCAGGAGAACAAATTTTTGTCAGAGTTAACAAGAGACTAGGGTCAAAACTGACTCCAAGGTTTAAAAAAGAAATAGTCAAAGAAGATAGAAATTCTACTATTTTAACAATGACAGGCAGAATTGTGCATAAAAGTAATATTATAAGAAAATAAATTATATTTACAGATTTTATTTAACCTTTGTAAAAACTGAAGTCCAAATTTTGGATTACACGTCTTCCTATGTTGTGACAATTAATAGAGGTACATCAAAAATTCAGCAGGGAACCTTTACTATTCTACATTCAATAGAGTTGGCACAGTACGCAACATCAATATCCAATACCCATTCATTTATCCAACAACACATCCCAAATCACCATAACCTGTATCCCATTTTTACCCATGAATTAAAACTTTCTGAAAATATTTTAGAAAACATAACACCAAATGTAAAAAATAAAAGGGCAATAAATGCCATAGGTACTATTTGGAAATATATCGCGGGATCTCCTGATCACGACGATTTTGAAATCATAGCAAGTAATATAAATGATCTTAACAAAAATAATAATAAACAAGTTTATGTAAATGAAGCCTTTAATAAAAGATTAAATAATCTCACAGATGTTGTTAACAAAGTTTCAAACGCAATAAGAAAAGATGTATTATTAGAAAGTGAAATTGTTATAAACTTCCAAAATAGAATTAGACTAGTTAAGGAAGAACTAACAAATATTCAAAATGGAATTATATGGGCAAAGATTGGAATTATTAACCCACTAATATTACACAAAAAAGAAATTGAAATAGCTATAAGTAAAATTAGAAAAGAAAATATTGTTTTCGAGAGTCCTGAAAAGGCACTCCAATTTGCTAAAGTATCTGTCCTATACAGTACTAATAAAAAATTATTTTATTTAGTTAAGATTCCTTTAACAAAAAATGAAACTTATGAAAATGATATTTTAAGACCAGTAAAGAAAAAAAACTCTTTCATTAATTTAGATTTTAAGCAGATTTTAAAAAATGAAAAAACAATATATGGAATAAGTGATAATTGTGAAAAATATAATAATTTAATAATTTGTAAAGAGAATCAATTAAAAAATATTTCAAATGACAAATGTATTCCTAATCTTTTAAGTAGTAAAAATTCTACGTGTGTAACGAGCAACAATTATCATATCCCATCAATCGAAGAGATTGAGTCCGGGATTATCCTAGTAAATAATTGCAACACATCTATTTATATTGATGAAACGATCAGAAATATATCTGGAACACTTCTAATTAAATTCCATAATAGCACTATTAAAATTAACAATATGACCTTTAGTAATATAGAGGCATCACCTTTACAAATCATTCCCGCATTAATGCAGCCCGCTCCTTTCGAAAGAGACCACATTAATTTTCTATCACTTGAAGCGCTCAATGAATTACAGATTAATAATACAGAGGTAATCTCAACTATTCAAAAACATTTGGAAATCGGAGGATGGTCAATCTCTGTTATCATTACGGTGACCATATTTTTTAAACCAAAATACAGAACAAGGAAATATTTGACCAATAACAACTATCAAATGCAAACAAGCAACCTACATAGGCATGTATTTATTGTATTTATTTGTATACAAAATTAAAAAAAAAAAAACAAAATAAATTAAATTAATCCTGCTGTGAGGTTTGGACCATTTTGGTAAATTTTTGTTTTGTTTTTGCCTTGACTAAGAAATGGTGCAACATACCAACATAAAACGTTTGCTATTGGGGTATTTTTATATATTATTACTCCTGGAAAACTTTCAACCAAAAATAATAAAATGGAAGTTAGAAAAATAAAAAATTACGTATCTTGGGTTTAAGACCATTTTGGTCCGTTATTGTTTTTTTTATTAACTCTTCTCACTATATGATGAGCAAATGATCTTCCGTTGCAATTTACTGGGCCCTTTCGGACCCAACATACACAATTGTTCATTGGTCTTGGTTGGTCTTTTCCGAAAAATAATAATTATTTTACATGTAAATAGCATAAATACACAAACGTATCAGGTCCTTTTTTAAAAATTCATGATTGTGACAAAATTTTAAAAATTAAATTTTAAACGTCTGTAAAAAGAAAAATTTTAAATCTTTACTTTCGTGAAAATGAGAGTATATTTTTGTGATGGGTCTGAAAGGGTTAATTTTGCAACAGCTGCAGATTTCACGGTTTCTAGTTGTTGTAATTTTGGTAAACCGCTTGTAGATACTGTACAATCAAAAGCTAATGTTCCTATTTCGGTAAAAAGTTCAGCTGAAAATTTATTTGTAGGGAGCTTAGATCTTTCTGTCATATAGTCTTGAGTTAAAGATAAAGCTAACTGCCGCAAGAATTCTGCCCTCTTACTATTTTTGTCCATTGGCGCCCAGGAACCATCAATTTCAGAAAACAATATGTCAATCATATTGGAAAACACAATATTTGGCCATCGATTTGTTTTCCGTTTTACACTGTAGTATCCAATCATTTGATCGACGGTATCAACATCTCTTGAGAAGGAAATTCTCAAAGTTTTACATCTCATATCAATGCAGTCTAATCGTCGATTTTCCATTGTTTTAGCAAAGCCAACAAATCAGACACTGAAGTTAACTACCGCAAATGATATACTATAAATTTACAAAGAGGAATCCCAGAAATAAAGGTAACTTATTAAAACACTTCAAAGTCAAACTGGGTGCAGCACATATGTATATATTTCGACATTATAACAGGCAACTATTACAAGAAAAGAATATTATTTACCTAAATGGTCCTATACCTAAGAGTTTTTCTTGACCTAACAGAAGGGTTAACCAAAAATTCTAAAATAACTAAAGTTTCGTGAGATCATTAAATAAGTACATAGCTTGCATACATACTATGTATGTACATAATTTTTAAAATATTTTTTTAAACTCTATGCCATAGGTGGGGAACCTGCGGCCTCCGCGAGGTTCTAGTGCGGCCCTTTGCTATCTACAAAATAGTAGAGTTTGTTTTAAACAACTATTGTATATTAACGCCATGACAGTTGTGCGAAAAAATTATTTAGAAGGAATATTGGGAATTACAAAATTGTAGAATTTTCAGGTAAGTGAAAAATTATTTATTCGGAGATTTCAGAATTTTAGAAATCAATTATGATTTTTTCAGAGTATTGCCGAAATGTTGGTTTTATATCCAAATACACAATTTTTCACTTTACTGAAAATTCCACAAAGTTTATGTAATTTACATATCTAAAAAAACGAATAATGTTCTATGTACTATTTATTTGAAAATAAATTAAATTATAAAACACTATTTACAAAATTTGTCATACATAGTCAGCTGATTGTGTTTGCAAAAAAAATTTAAATTAGCGCTAGCAGCGCCAACTACCTTGTCTAAGAAGTAAACATATCTCGGTTTGAGATCTCCCATTTGAGTGTCACACCTTGCTTTAGCTTCTCTGACTCGCATCTCTCAACGCTTCCCTGTTGAGTAATTTATCATTTTTCAAAACATTGCTTGTGAAAATAAAATATTCGATGAATATGTAGATGTTTTGGATTGTTTAATAGAAGAGTATACTAACAGATTTTCTGATTTTTATGAGCACACTCCTGCTATGAAACTGGCATTTGAACCACATTTAATAGATCGATCCGAGGCTCCTTCAGAACCACAAATAAAGTTATTGAATTAGGGGAAGATAGTATCATTAAATCCCTTTTTAACGCTAAAAAGGATCCCATATAAATCCGGAAAAATGCTGTTGAATGTCCATGTCTTCGAGAACATGCTCGCCGTTTACTTTCCTGCTTCGGAAGTACCTACTGTTGCGAGACAATCAGGGCAATTCCTATTCTCGCTTTCACCTCAAATACGCTCATAGAGTTTATTTTTTAATTATATACTTAATACGTTAGGGATGAACAACTTGAAAACATACGTTTCTTCATTTTCTATACATATAAGTATTCTAAAAAACGTTTTCACCATCACAACCAGTCGTTTTTTTTTCGTCAAAAATTTTGCTGCGCTTTACATAAACAATCGGAAAAAATATATCATGCATAATTAAAGAGAAGGATTTTTTTTACCGAATTTTGCTAGAAGTAAATCTATTAAGAAGAAAGTATGAAAAATTAATATATAAAAATTTGTTTTCTAAAAAAAGTATTTGGTTAAATTATTGGAAAATTGTTTTTGCAATATTTAGGGCTAAGACAAACAACGTCAGGTCAATTTAAATTGATGGTTGTTTTTATGATGGAACATAAGGGCATTGGAAGATGAGTCAGCCCATTACGACCAGAAGATCAAAATGCTTTACGGAAAGAAATTACACAAAATGTTAATATAAATGTCCCTCCTGCTAGAGATGTAGCAGGATGGACAAAGATAAGTGGATCTAATCAAAGGCTCAAATTTAAATTGTACTTCCAATTATCGACTACATGTGATTATGAGTTGTGAAATTTCTGTAAAATCCCATTTGGAAATGACTTTTCATTATCTCCAAACTGGGTGATAGCAATATCCGCACACATCCTTAATTTAAAATATTTAATTCCTAAGGTCTGGCGAGACCAATACAAAAGGCAAACTGGTAATAAATAAACAGCAAATGGAGGCCACAGGTGAAGTTCTAAACAAAACCATTGCGTTAAATGATTTGGAAGAGGCAGTGTTTACTATTAAATTATAAAACATCCGTGAAAGGCGTTTCAAATGTAAATTCACTTGGAAAAACCGGAAGCATTAGAAAAAGGAGTTAGTTTAAATAACAATAACAGTCCTGCTAAAGAGCCAGTACCTAAAAAAAAAGAAAAAATTTGAACAACCAAATTTTTTGCAGCAACAATTAGAAGAGTTTTATGAAAATTACCAGCCTTTTTTTAGAACACGAATGGTTTTGAAAATCGTCTTTTATATGAGAAACACTAAAAAATTTTAGTATTTTTGTTGTTGTTTCACATATAAAAAGACGAATGTCAAAAACCATTCGTGTTCTAAAAACAGGCTGTACGTTACTTTAAAGAAAGAATTCGGATATCTTAAAAAAATAACTGAATGGGAAGTATTCTTTGAATTATTTCTTATTTTTGTATTTTCTAGTAAAAAACACTTCTTACTATTGTAGTTATAGGACTTCAGCTAATGAAATTTGAAAAAGCCATTCGGGAATATTTTGAGGGCAGTACGAAGATTTTCTAAATATTTTTGTATTAGATTTTATGTCTTTTACATGTATTTTTATTTAATCAAATAATAAAAATAAAATTTTAAGCAGTGGTGATAAAAATATGACAGTTGTTATCAATAATTCATCACACGTATTTAAGAATGTATAGAATTTTGGTTGTCGAAAGTGAATGGTCGCATTCGACAATATAAAGAAAGTATTCCCGAATTGCCCTGAATATTTTTTCTCATGTCAAAAATAAAAACAAATTAAAGCTGTGTGTTACGAAGCTTGATCCAAATATACAATTACTGTCAAACAAAATCAAAGCCAAATAAGTCACGAACTTAGTAAATAACGAACTATTTTTTATTGTATTTTTTTATAATATTCTTATATTATTCTAAATATATGGGCAATTTCAAAAATTTTCGACATTTTGATATTTTTTTTTCCAAATTTTTTTTTTGGATGACACGAATGACGCTTTGGTCACGTTTTAGCATACCAAAACAGTTCGCGTTAATCATGTATTGCAAACGGCGCGAAAGTTATGGAGGTTTTAAGTTAAAATCTCTTAAAAAAATTTAAAGTTAAATCTACTGGTTTATTTTAATAAATGTATGGATGCATGAAACTCATTTCAAATGCATCAGTGCAGTCCAAATTCATCAATGCACTGATAAAATACATAAAAAATATCAATTATAATTAAAATTCCTTAACATTAAAAAAGGCGAATTTTTGCAAAAATGTGAATGTTTCACCGATTGTTATAATACGTGTTTATATAACGCATAACTAATTTACAGAAAAACAATGTTTTAACTTGCAAATTTAAAACATAAAAAAAATTATATAAGAATTATTTTTGAGGTTAGGATTTTTTTTTTTTTTTGATCTGTAAAATTTAAAATCATGAAAATTTTTTAATGCCTATTCGATTTTATTATCAAGCTTAAAAAAACCTTTCATTTGGTGTCAATCGCGGCGGAATCTATACATAACTGCAGATGTCACAAAGCAAAATGTGTTTGAAGAAAAATGCCGCTGTACCCGCTAAATATGGACCGAATTTAACCGTATTTATATATGATCTTTAGTTCACCGCCGCACTTCATTTCCAATACTTTACATTGATTTTAAACCACTGATTAACTAAAAAAACGCGAAACAAAATCATGAAGTTTCGCAAAAGTTTTATTTTCTTTATAAAATTTTTGCGTTTCAAAATATTTTAACGCCTTCTTGACGTTGAGGTGCCATTTATTAAGAAGTTTAGATCACGCAATACATAAACCAGTTTTAAATATGATTGCAAATGTCAGGCGCGAAAAACTGTCATTTTTGACAAATTTACGCCAATTCTATAAAAGTTTGAGGTCATCGTTCTCAGCAACTAGCAGCCTGACATCGACGTGATATGGCGCAAATTTTAGCAAATTACACCATCTAATAAATACTGTTGACGAAATGCAATTTTCTTGAACGGCTCAAAAACGCTATAGGAAAAACTGGGAAAATTAAAAAATCGGAAAATTTTTGTTTCAAAAATGAACCGCTGTACAACTTTTTCCCAAATAGTAGTATGGGCATAACTTTTATAGTGTGAATATCTACAAAGTTTAGTGACTTTATTTTTTATCAGTGAGCATCAGAAGCTTAAAACTAAAAGTAGAAAAGTGATGAAATATGAAAAAACTCTTGTAAATTTCAAGCCATTTTTTGAGTTTTTCGATGTTTGAGTGCCCATAACTTTTAAAAATAAAGAACTGATGGTCTGAAATTTTGAATTTCCCAGTTTTCTAGTGTGGCCTACCATTCCCTTTTGACCGTTTTGGTCAAATCGAAAAACTGGAGAAATAATAAGCATCAGAACTCAGTTTCAACAAATGTTGAAAATTTTTGAAATTGCTCATTTATTCTATTTAAAATTTTGTAGTATTATTATTTATTTTTTCTAAATAAATTGTTAAATCTATAGAAAAACTATAATAATTTCACAAGAAGTCACTTTCTTAGGTCAATCAGCTTATGCGGCCTCTCGTATTGTTGACTAATTTAAATGTGGCCTCTAATGGTAAAAAGGTTCCCCACCTCTGCTCTATGCAATTCATATTCTAGTTTGATTTAGTGACCCAAATGGCTTCGATGGTTTCTGTTGGAGCATTTAAATCAGGTAAACACAAACTGAACTTGACAACCGCCAAAATATTTTTAAAATTTATGTTTCTTTCTCTAAAATATGAAATGTACTGCTTATGAGAAGAAGAATGTCTCTGCTTAAGAGACTTCTCTTAACCCAAATGTGTTAATCAAAACTACAAATACTACTCTGAGGCATGAAAATACAGAACAAATACAGAACATTAAATAAAATACAGAACATTTTTATGTTTTTCCCTAATGAATAATTTATACAGAACACGGGTTTCAAATACAGAACTGTTCTGTATAATACAGAACGGATGGTCACCGTAGTTATCATAGGTCTCATTATCATTTCATTAGTAGTCTTCAAATTATTCTTTAAAAATCCCAAAAAAATAATTGTTTTTGAATCTCAAATTCCTCACATTAATAACGAGCCTAATGCAACAATAACTTTGCAACATTATGCCGAATACCCCAAATCAATAGCATTAGAAGCTCCCGTCAAACCCCCTAGATTAAACAATATTCCTTTTTTCTAAATGATTGAGGACAATCAATTTAAGAAGGGAGGAGTTAATAATAAAAAAAGTTAACTTTTCATAAAGTTCAACACACTCTGTCGCAACTCAATTGCTGACACAGTTCTTTATTTATTTCTTTTAATTCGTTCGTTAACACAAAGATATGAATTCACTTTAAATTTATTTTATGATGACATATAATATTTCAACAAATTATTATTAAGTTTATTTTACAATAATTGCAAGATCAGCGTCTGCAATTATTGCTTATCCAAGTTAATGGATATGTCAATTTAAAAATATAAAATAAGAAATTTGTAAATTTAGTTTTTTAGTTTTTAACATTAACTCAAACAAGAAAGACTAAGAAGACATAGTCTTCTCTTTCATTTAATTTAATTAATATTAAATAAATAAAAAGATATAGAAGACGTAGTCTTCTCTTTTTAAAAACATAAAAAATAATAGTTTCTTTTAAGTTATATATTGAATACCCCTAATATAAATTTTAACATTATATTGTAACTGTGTTTCAATAATATGTATAATACCGTAATTCTGTACTCACTGTCATGATTGAGCATGCAAAAACATGTTTTTTTAAATGCACATACATGTTTATGTATAGTACGTATGTATATCATATACGCATATACACATGTATGTACATACATTGCAGTTGACATGATCAGACATGCACGAGCTTGCTTTATTAATAATTCTGTTACTAAGTACAAGCTAATTGTTTCTGTAATTATTATTTTATTTTTTTGCTTACTTAATATGTAAGAGAAATTAAGAAAATAGAAGACCTTTGATATTTTTCTTTTAATCACAAAATATGATATAAAAAGGGCATAGTAAAATCAAGGCAGTCAGTTCTAGTTTGACAATAGACATAACAAGCCATATAAAATATAATACAAAATATAATATATGTAAAATAAATACATTTTAAATAAAATATAAAATTATTAAAGTTCCTTTTTAACAAAACTTGTTTTATTAAAAAAAAGGACAACTTAAGTGTTAGCCAAACGTTGCTGTATCGTAATGTAACGTCCCCTAACGTAGAAACGGAAGTGCACTTTTAGAACATTTAAAAACGTGCCATATGTTTTGGACATAAACAACAAACCAAAAAACAAAACAGAAAATATATTGTGAAATAGTAATTTGTTTATAGTGTGTACTTAATAGTTTTTTTTATCAAATAATTAAAAGACAAATAAATAAATATGGATGTGGATTTGTGTGTTGTGCTACAGTTTTTTAATTTGCTGAAAATTTCTTAAATTTGCTTTTCTTTGTTTTGGCATAAACAACTTAAAAAACAAAACAGAAAATATATTGTGAAATAGTAATTTGTTTATATTGTGTACTTAATAGTTTTTTTCAAATAATTAAAAGACAAATAAATAAATATGGATGCGGAATGGTGTGTTCGGCTACAGTTTTTTAATTTGCTAAAAATTTCTTAAATTTCTTTCCTATTAATATTTTTGCTTTTTGTAATATTCTTGCTGAAATTTTGCATAATAAACGTAGGGTTCCCAAATTTTGAATTGAAAAAAGTACATTGAGGGAAAAAAAACGTACATTTTAGTAAAAAAGTACATTGGATTTTTATTGAAAACTTTTTTTTAAAATTCATTAGGAAAAATAAAATAGCAAATAATAATACAAATAATAAGATCGTAACCATTGTTGACAATAAAGTAATATCCCAAAATTATTCGGCTTTTTATTTTTAAATTCTAGTCTATACTATTCAACTTTTAAAATGTAAAATAATTTGGTATAAATTTAAAAATAAATTTTATGCCCGTATTCATAAAAATTATTTTAGGTTTCTTGAATTTGACAAGTATTGCATAGAAATATGTATTGTATATTTTATATACAATCATGTATTTGTAAAAACTTTTAGACGGTAATACATATAAACAAATACTTTCATGTTTTTTGCTAATAAAACCTAAAAAGAAAAACTTTTTTGTGTTTTGACGATTTTTTTTTAATTTTTTGACGATTTTTTAAAACATGACGATTTTGACGATATTTTTTTTTTTAAATTGGAAAATGGATCGTTTTGCAATGTAACTCGCATGTTTGTCGTCAGCTGAAGTTTCTTCACATAACACCACAATGTCGATGATATGAGGCAAGCTTTGATCTCATCGGCTGCGGTCGATCGTGGTAATACTGGTAGTATTTGCCGGAAATCACCTGAGAGTAAAATCAAGGCACCGCCAAAATATCTTTCGTCATTACGCAGATCTTGGATAGTGCGATTCAGAGCTTCTAACTCACGTTTATGCGACATTGTGCATGCGTCCCAGATAATTATTTTGCTTGCTTCAGCCATGTTTCGCTATGTTACATGTTGGTTCCACAACCGCTTGAAGGTTTAATTGCAATTTCAATGCCGAATGAGCGGTTCTACAACCTTCCAGCAGCGTAGCCGCTATTCCAGAAGAAGCAACTGCTATGGCAATTTCTGACCTTGCACAAACTGTAGCCAGAATCAGTGATATGAGGAATGTCTTGCCAGTGCCTCCAGGCGCATCAAGGATAAACATGCCAGCATTTCCACCATCAATTGTGTTCATCACTGTATCGTACACTTCTTTTTGTTGGGGATTTAGTAAAGGTACATTAGTTCGAACCAAATCGCTTAATGCATTTGTGTCGTATTCATATTCACGCTGAAATTCTCGTTCTAAAGCGTCATTTAGTCGACGATCTGGCGACGACATTCCTAATCTTGCTAACAGACTGCCGCATATAAGGTAACACATGTCTTCTATCGAAATCAAAGCCTGGTTGTGCATCTCTTCATTCATCTCAAAATGGGGTTTTTCTGAAAGTACGCGAACTCGATGCAGAATGTCTTCTGACATGTTATCCTTGTACTTATCCCACAATTAACGAGGATTTGATGAAAAACATGTAGCAATAATGATCGCAAATAATTTGCGTATTTGACTTGGAGATGCAGAAACATTTGCTTCAGCCATTGTCATGTCCCAATGAGTATCGTTTTCAAGCAAATTGAGCTCCTGACATGAACAGGGTTTTAAGTTCACGGAAGAAGTGGGCATTGAAGTGGACGTGGATGTATAAAAAAAGATTACGGTCTATAGTCAGCCCTACTGAATATACAGACAAAATTTTACAAGAATCGGTCAGAGAATCTCGGAGAAGTTATTTCATTGTGGCTTACACGTAAAAGTTATGAATGAAACTGGCCGACCGTAATGACGTACATAAGTCATTGCGTCCTGTGCATATTCATGCATATGACGTGGGCTATCTGTATATGTTGAAGGCAAAATAACCATTTTTCCGAGGTCGTTTACATTACCATCGTTATAAATTGCATCAAATGGATATTCTCTTCTGAACGTAATTTCTTTTAATTATAATGTATGAAATTTAGTCGTTCAGTTGCAATGTTTGCGTACATATCAACAACGAACAGATGAAAAAGTCGGCGACAATACAAAATGTGGACACCAACTGAAAGCTCTATACATAAATCCTGAAAATCATAATTTTCAGTATCGTAATTGGCATCCCTATTATTCAAGCAAGCGTTAATTTGATCAACAGCATGGTGTGAAAAGTCATGACTCTAGTGAGACCACCATTCCTACATAGTGTGAATAGTCATACAACTCTAGTGTGAACACAATTGAAATATAGTGTGAACTGTCATGCAACTCTAGTGTGAACATCATTGCGACATAGAAATTTTTTTTGCTATTCTTCTTATCAACAGTCATGACAGGCATTGTGTGAACCCCGGGTTTTAAGAGTACACACTTACGTTATTTCATTTTTCTGGAATATTTAAAAAATGTTTTTTGTTATTCTTCGTATTTGGCCAGAGACCATTCCGAATTGGTACGAATCATCGAAATCGGTCCAGGCGTTCTTGAGTTATAAGCGTAGTAACTAACGCCACTTTCTTTTATATATATATATATATATATATATATATATATATATAGATATAGATTAATAACATAATTTACGGACTTTTATGACGTTTTTTGCATTTAATGCTAATTTTATCTACAATATTTGAAATATATTTTTAGAAATTTATGTTTTACTTTTATGAATGTGTAAATTTAGGTTTATTTTTTATATTAGTAAATTATAGGAAATATTCCATAATTTGAAATAAACACTATTTAGTTATAAAAATTCACAAAGAATTTAAAATGATGTTTACTCTGTTAAGCAGGAATCGAACTCACATTCATAAAAATTTAATGCTAATCATAATAAGAAAAAAAAAATTTGAGAAAACGAAAATATATTACTTGTAGACCTCTCTCCTTCCATAGACTTCGTTCCAAGGAGTCTGCTATATAATTTTCCCTCTTTTATATAGTGTGCTGTAAGAACAATAAACGTTTTTTTCAAATAATTATCCGTCCAAAGGTCTGATGTGCAGCTTATGGCATTATCTTTTATTGACGAAACTTCATCTTTTATTTTTGTATGCCAAATTTCATAAATTTTATTTATTTTACGAGTTGTAGTTGGATGCGATAGGAGTGTTTCAATATCCACATTAGCACCGTACTTTACTCCCACGTTAATAAAAAAATTCAGAAACCTCTTTGAATCCCGGAATCGTCTACAATTCTAAAGGGTCTACAGTTTTTAATAGTCCATTCTGTAATCTTTGTTACTGCTTCTAATTTTGTGTCCTGGTCAACATCTTTTTTTATATTGCTTGTCCCGCCAGAGAGTGTTAAATATCATTTATGCCTCACTAAATTTGATGTGCTTTTTCCATTGTATGTGTTGGGGTAAATTATAAAGGGTGGATCTCCAAGATGAACAAAATAGAAAAAAAAGCGGGGGTTAAAATTTATAAAATGTTTGATTTATTGCAGGTACTAACCTTACCCGATCAAGTGAACAAAAATGACTAACAATAAAAATTATAAAATGTATTGTGGTATGTTTAACCCTAATCCTGTCAACATGTGCCTCTCAGGCACAAATTCATGTTCAAAATGCTATAACTTCTTTAAATTTAGTTCATAGTTCTTGTTGCTTTTTTTAATTCCTACTCTGAATTGTTTTCTTTAGAAATAACTAACTTTTAGATCTAATATCAAATTTATGTACCTTTATTTTTTTAAAAAACCAAAAATTTATCTAATCCAGTCAAAATGTGCCTGGCAGGCACATTTGGCAATACTGACGATAATTTATTCATTTAAAAGATTAGTTAACTATGAAATAAAATTGAATAAGGGGAATTCAATTTTATTTTGGTTATTCAACGAAAGTTTACATTGTTTACTCAGTTGTTGTCTAGTTTTGAGTGAGAAAACAGTGAAGATAAAACCCTTTTGTACAATGTCAAAAAGAAACATAATTAGACTTAGAGAAATTAAAAACATTATTGAAGAACTTGATTTAGAGGAAGCAGTAGAAACACACATGAAGCGAAATGGCAACCAGTAGACGAAATAGAAATAAAAGCTTTATCGGCCTAATAAACAAGGCATTATAAGCTACGAAGAATTCTGGCATCCAAAACATAGATTTGTTATAATACTGCGCCACATATGATTTGATGATAAGTCTACTCGGTCACTACGGAAGGCAAAGGACAAGTTTGCTGCAATTCGTGATATTTGGGAAAAAATCAATAAGAACTTGCTAAAGTCGTATATACCCGGCGCTTATTTGACCATGGACGAGCAATTAGTGCCTTTCAGATCGAGTATCATTTCGTCAGTATATCCCGTCAAAGCCAGACAAATATGGTCTTAAATTTTTTTAGATTTGTGATGCAGAAACGCGATACGCTCTTCATGGAGTTCCTTATCTCGGACAAGAAGGTCGTGAAAAAAGCAAAACTGTCGCTGAAAGAATTGTCGAGGAGTTCTGCAAGCCGTTCGAGAAAACAAATCGAAACCTTATATTCGATAATTTTGTCACCTCTTGAATTAATTAAGCACTTGTTTTCAAAAAACTTAACATGTATTGGTACACTAAGAAAGAATAAAAGATGCATTCCACCGAATTTTCTACCATGCAAAACAAAACAACCGGAAAGTACGTTTTACGGATTCCGTAAAAATATGACACTGGTAAGTTACGTTCCAAAGAAAAATAGTGCAGTTTTATTATTGTCATCATTACATCATAATGGAAAGACAAATATTAAACGTCGTAGTCTTTTAAAATTAAATAAAAGCAACGTGAATAATATTAATTCAATATTATACAAGGCGATTCGTCTAATCAGCCGAGTTCTTCACAACAGCCAAATAAACGACGTGAATGCTATATACATACATATGTATGTCCAAGGGAGAAATGTAGAATCTGTAAGCAGTCAGGCAGTATTTGCCTCAAAAACACTTGTACCGAGCATTGTTCAAAAGTTCTTATATGCTTAAAATGTAAAAATAAATAAAATATAATTTTATGTAATTAAAAAAAAAACAAATAATAAAAATAAAATTAGTTTTAATTACAAAAATATTGTGTAAATTATTTGCATGTGCCTCTGAGGCACATTTTGAATGGATTTGTTACAGCGTTATCCTGACTTGATTAGGGTTAAAAAGAAACGATTTTCGTTAAAAATTCTCTCATAAGAGAATGAGATCAACAATAATAAATATATTATATATAATAGAGAGAAAAAAGAGGTGTAATCTAAATAACAAATTTTCTGCTGATGACAGAAACATTCCGCCCCCCTTGCAGTATTGCAATACTAGACAAGGGACGGCCATATAGATATCATACATTATAAGAGAAATTATTAATAGATTTATGTATACTTCAAAAAAATGCCAATGCAATTAGTTTAAAATAAATTTAATTATAAACCAAAGAATATAAATTCTGATATAATTAATACAACAATTCATATAATATAAATACAATTCAGTAAGTGAAATAAAGAGAAAAAAAAATATAGTTATGTATGTATATAAACATAGTTAATAGCATGTAGTGAAAAAAGTAACGTATATAATAGATATATGAGATTCTAGTTTGAATTGATGTTGATAACAATAGTAGGAGCGCCAGTAGAGGGGGTAATACGTTGAGAAGTGGATATTTGAGCATTTGTATTTGGTGACTGCGTACGAATATGGGAATCACGATGACCACGTCTGGTTTGATTCGATTTATGTACGCCTTTGTGTACAGTGGTGGTCTTATGGTGAAGCAAGGTATGGTGTTCGGCCAAGCAGATCCTACACCTTTCTCGACTCTTGCAGTTTCGAACCACATGTGAGTGGGCAAGGCAATTAAGACAATACCCAAAACGACGCACCACCTTTATTCGTTCTGGCACTCTGAGTCGGCAAAATCGGAAACATTTTCTCAACGGGTGTTCTTTGTTGCAATATCGACAATCTTTAAATATTCGCCTGGAAGATGTTGAAACTAATTCCCGGTGCCGGTGTTGACTTGAGTTGGTGGTATGTGAAGCACTTGAAGGGGTATGCGGGTTCTTTCATGTCGTTGAGGTGAAGTGCTCATAGTGTCTGTAAATAAAAACAAAACAATATTTCAATTTGTTTTACAAGGGGGTAAGAGTACAAGTTATTGGTCTGAGAAATAAGCCACGTGAGGTACGAACTTGTGCTACTCTAACTTTAGAATCGGGGCCTCGTACAACGCTTTCTATACGACCTAACTGCCATTGAGTAGGCGGTAGATGTTCGCGTCGAATCACTACCAAATCATTAGGCGCAAAATCTCGCTCGGGATATAACCATTTGGTGCGCTTATGTAATTATTTCAGGTAATCTTCTTTCCAGAGCAAAGCAAAATGATGGTGTAGTATTTTCAACTTCTGCCATCTGTTAACCAGGCTTAACGATTTCTCTGACAAGTCGGGTTCAGCGGGGGATAAGAGAGACGAACCGACTAAAAATGACCCGGGGTCAAAATATTTAGATACGATGGATCATCACTTATGGGGCACAACGGCCTAGCATTCAGGCATGATTCTATACGGGTCAACATAGTGTTAAATTCTTCGTAGGTGAATTTTTTCGCGTATGAGATTTTCTTTAAATGGGTCTTAAAACTTTTAACACCGGCCTCCCAAATGCCACCCATATGGGGTGCGCCAGGGGGAATAAAGTGCCAAGCAATATTCTGAAAAGTGTGTTGAGATAAAAGCTGTTGTCGTACAGATGTTTACGATCAGCGGATAAGACATTCGCTGCCCCAACAAAGGCTGTACCATTGTCCGCGTACATTTTTGAAGGGCAACCGCGGCAGGAGAAAAAACGTGAAAAAGCCGCTAAAAAGGCATTAGTAGATATTTCAGATGTAAGCTCCAAGTGTATTGCCTTTGTCGAAAAACAAACAAAAACCAAAACATAACCCTTCGTTACCTTACAACCTCGCCCTACGTAGGATTTAATGTCGAATGGACCGGCAAAATCCACGCCAGATGACGCGAATGGACGAGATATGACAGTTCTTTCAGCGGGTAGAATACCCATTATTTGCTGAGATTGTTTATGTTTATGCAAAACACATATCTAACAGTTATGAATTACTGTCTTCACCAAGTTTAGGGACCCAAAATTCAATGCGCATCACACGCATTAGCAAAGAGTTTCCACCGTGAATAGAATATTTATGTACCATTTCAAGATACAAACGCGTAAATCTTCCAGAGTAGGGTAAGATTTTTGGGAATTTTTCGTTATAAGTTAGGGTCGGGGATAAAGATAGCCTGCCATTAGCTCTTAAGAACCCATAGTCATCGATAAACGGGTTAAAACGCACAAAGGGACTTTTCTTTGGAAGCAGGAGTCCTTGAGATAAAAGATTTTATTCTGTAAAATATAAACGCTGACAAAGTAGGATAAGACGAGATTTGATAAATTTAATTTCGGCCTGATCCAACAATAAAGTGGTATACTTGTGGTTGTGTTTGTGTTGATTATGAGTACTGTTGAAAAAACGAAATATATAACAGATTACTCGCATAGCTCGAGGGAGATCAGAAAATCGGTCCAAAATATCAGTGATAGGGACTTGAGTCACATGGGACCGGACAGGTTTTATTTCCTCTGTTGTCTCAAAATTGGTAGGATGTACAGGCCAGCAGTCAGAAGGCATCTTTAGCCAAGGTGGACCATGCCACCAGAGATTATTATCAATTAAATCAACGTCTGAACAGCCACGGGATGCTATATCTGCTGGGTTATCTTTGGAGTCTACGTGTAACCAGCTATCACGGTCAGTTTTCTCCCAAATCGAAGCCGTACGGTTGGCAACAAAAGTTGTCCAATGGTATGGGGGTTTCTGTAGCCATGCCAATACTATTGTTGAATCAGTCCACATACAAGAGCGATAATTCGAATTAGAAAATAGAGTTTTGAAATGTTGAAACATTTTAGCGAGAAGTTCAGCGCCACAGAGTTCCTTTCGGGGTAATGTTATATATTTAATCGGAGCTACCTTTAACAGGTTAGGAGATGTGTATATACCTGTCCTGTGATTCCGTGCGAATGTAAAGCGTTGCAGCATAAGCTTTTTCTGACGCATCACAAAATCCATGGATTTGCACAGAAAAACTAGGGTGATAATTCAAAAAACGAGGCACTTTGATCTGTTCAATATGTGGGTAATCATTAAGAAAGGCTTGCCAAAGTTTTAGAGTTGATGGTTCGAGGTCTTCATCCCAATTGTTGTTATCTTTCCATATTTGCTGCATCAACATTTTGGCAACTATTAATTTTGGGGCCAGCCATCCGGCGGGGTCAAATAATTTTGCAATTTAGGATAGTACGGCTCTTTTACTGAATTTATTCGTACAGGGGAGTTTTAGGGGTTTAAAATAAAAGAAATCGTTACCAGCATTCCATTGTAGACCTAAAAGCTTTGACGTACACGATTCAGAGAGATCTAAAAACTCTGTATTAAGCAAATGCTTGGGGTTTATACCGTTCAGAATGATTGAATGATTAGCGGTCCATTTTCTTAATGAAAAGCCAGCAGAGGCCAAAACCGTGATAAGATCATCTCGTAATTTGATGGCGTCTTCGGGGTTGTGAGATCCAAATAATACATCATCTACGTACATATGGTTTCTGATAATATCTGAGACATTGGGGTTATCTTTCTCACAGTGACTGGCTAATTCCAGCAAAGTTCTAATAGCCAAAAATGGGGCACAGTTGACGCCAAACGTAACTGTGTTTAGTTCAAAGTCAGTTACGTCTTCATGCTGTGAACTACGGAATAATATCCGTTGAAAGGGGGTATGAAGACGGTTAACGAGTATTTGCCGATACATTTTTTCAATATCAGCGTTAAAAACATATTTGAATAGACGCCATCGGAGAATGAACGTTGGTAAATCGGCTTGCAAAACTGGACCGGGGTAAAGAACATCGTTTAGGCTTACACCATTAAAAGATGGGCAAGATGCATTAAATACAACGCGTAACTTAGTCGTCGTGCTATCGGGTTTTAGCACCGAGTGATGGGGTAAATAATAAGAGTGGGAAGCATTGTTTATATCTGGGGTCACTTTTGTCATGTGTTTGAAGGTTAAATATTCCATAAGTACATCATCATATTTTGTTTTAAATTCTATATTTTTGCTCAGTCGGGATTCATTGCGGATGAATTGAGATAACGCCGAATTTCTTGACTGACCGAGAGTTTTCACTATGGGATATGCGCATATAAAAGGTAAAGAAACGACAAACCGACCCTCATCATTACCATAAGTGGTCTTCTTATATATGTCTTCAACATATTTGTCGTCGTCTGAGGTTGGGGTTTGAGCAGGTATTTCCTCCAGTTCCCAAAAACGATTGAGGAGATAATTAATGTCGACTTTGTTGAAAAACGATGAAACTGCACTGCGGGAAGAGTTACAATCACTGCGACCAGTGACGATCCATCCAAATACAGTCTGTTGTGCAACGAGGGTTTGATCCTTGTTCTGGCGGACGCCTTCACGGATGAGCTTGGGGTAAATATCTCCCCCCAAGAGTAAATCTATATGGGAGGATGAGTGGTTATAAGAATCCGCCATAGGTAAGTCGGCAAAGTCCAATTTGGTCGAAGATGACAACGGATAATAGGGTAATTTTCCGGTTAGTTTTTCAATCACAAAGGCTTCAATAAATGTGGAAAAGGCTGGGTTTGTTGGTGATTTAATTTGAATTCGTCCTATTTGAGTCGAAGTGGCTGCCAGTGTATCGCCAAGCCCGATGACATTAGTGTGAGACTTACGAGATGAGAGTGCTAATTTTCTTTGTAGGGATTTTGAAATAAAAGATGCTTCAGATGCTGGGTCAATGAGAGCTCTAACAGTACAAGAGAGATCACCTACGGTATTTATTACCAAGGCTGTTCCAAGAAGAACTAAAGGGGGTGTAGTTGATTGTAATTGGGTTGCGTATGACCGGCGAAAACTGGTATCCTCATTTGAAGTTGAGGGCCTATCTAACATAGAGGGATGATTCACGTTCGATGCAGTAGAATCAGTATTTTGTTTAGATGGGGTGAACGATTTACTGTCGGGTTTCTGAGGACGATGTAAAAGCGAATGATGCTTCTGTTTGCAGATAGAGCACACATATTGACTTCTACACATTTTAAAATTATGAGAAGTAGCCAAGCAATTAGTACAACGAAACTGTTTTTTAACTACATTAAAACGCTCATCCACAGATATATGCAAAAAATTAGGGCATAGCCGAAGCGGATGACTATCTTGGCACAAATAACATTTTAATTTTCGGTTTGATGAAATATTCGTGTGAAAAGCGTTAATCTTTCGAAAAGAACTACTATTGTTTTCTGTTTTAATTTGATTTCTTTTTAGAGGAGGTGCGGACATATTAGGGGATCTGATATCACTAACCGATTCTAGGGTATGAAAACGGTTAGTTAAAAACACGTCCATATCTTTCCACTTAGGTAAATCTGATTAAGGGATTGTTCCCAAAGGTTTAGGGTTATATCTGGTAGACACGTAGAACCTATGTAGACAAAAATAACATCCCAGTTACCTCTGTCTATTTGCAAAAGGGTTAAATTTGAAATGTAATTGTTAATAGTCCTCTGGAGGGTTTTTATAGCCGGGCCAGACTCTTTATTAATATGGGGTAGATTCAAAAGAGTTTTCAATTGTGCGTTTAAAAGGGCTCTTTTATTCTCATAGCGGTCGATTAGATTTTGCCACGCCATTTGAAAACCCGAGTTTGTAAAAGGACACGATCGTACTATTTCATGGGCTTCACCCTTTGTCTTTTTCAATAAATGACAAAGTTTCTCAACAGGGGAAATGTGATTATATTCACCATATAGAGCTGAAAACTGGTCTCTAAAAGTTGGCCACGATTCGTAGTCCCCACGGAAAACGTCCATATCACAGGGAGGCAAATTTATACGCTCCACCGCTGTATGACTAGGCTTGGACTCAGTATGTGATGGGTTCGAAAACAGTCTTAAGGATTCCAAAAGTTCGTTCACTTTCGAGAGGCACTGTATATACGAATTGTAAGCAACAAAAAATTTCTTTTTGATCGTTTCCAAACTGACCTTATCCTTTGATGAATCAAGTTTTGCTAATACGTCATCGTATGTGGTACGCAATACGCCCCATAGATGAGTAATCTCATCCCTCTGTATCTCAAGACTGTGTATAGTATAAACATCCTGAGGGATTAAATAGAAATAGGAACCAAATTCAACGACGCGGTCCGACGCACGAATAAATTTATTTAAATTAGACATTGTGGGGATAAAAATTCAGAAATAAACGCAAAGTTATTATAAAGGATTCGATTCACAATCAATTTCGACTTGATGCAAAAAATCAAAGAAAATATTCTAGTTTACCTTATATTATTGAATTCGAAAGCGTTAATAAAAATTAATATAAAATTTGTATTAATATTCGACGTAGAAATGATTCAAATGTCGATTAAAAAATGTATGTATATAAGTAAATAGAACCTATTTATTGTATGTAAAAATCTTAAAGTGATTAAATATGGGGATGTATCTTTCAATAACTTAATTTGATTTGTTGAAATCAAAATTTTCTATTCTTTGTACTTCTTGTAATAGTGATTTACTATTACATAAGTAAATCATAAATTTAAATTTGCAATGACAATTACTATTAATTGGGCTAAAATAGTCAAAATGTATGTGAGTGAAATGCCTTAGACATTTTCTTTTGAATGGAGTGTATGAACCAAAAACTAAATCTGAATAAACTGAGTATGACATTAGGTCCACTATCCCCTACCACTTTCCGATTTTTGGTACAACTCACACAGTGGGCTAAACTAGTCAAAATGTATGTGAGTGAAATGCCTTTAAAATCTTCTTTTGAATGGATTGAATGGACCAAAAACTATTTCCGAATAAACTGAATATGACAGGTATTAGTCCATTAGACCCACTATCCCTCACCACTTTCCAATTTTTGGCACAATTCACACAGTGGGCTAAAATAGTCAAAATGTATATGAGTGAAATGCCTAAGAAATCTTCTTTTGAATCGATACTATAAACCAAAAACTATTTCCGAATAAACTGAATATGACAGGTGGTAGTCCATTAGGTCCACTATCCCCCACCGCTTTCCGATTTTTGGCACAACTTACACAGTGGGCTAAAATAGTCAAAATGTATATGAGTGAAATGCCTTAAAAATCTTCTTTTGAATGGATTGTATGGACCAAAAACTATTTCCGAATAAACTGAGTATGCCACGTGATAGTCCATTAGGTCCACTATCCTCCACCACTTTCCGATTTTTGGCACAACTCACACAGTGGGCTAAAATAGTCAAAATGTTTGTGAGTGAAATGCCTTAGAAATCTTCTTTTGAATGGATTGTATGAACCAAAAACTATTTCCGAATAAACTGAATATGACAGGTGGTAGTCCATTAGGTCCACTATTTCCCACCACTTTCCGATTTTTGGCACAGCTTACGCAATGGGCCTAATTTGGGCGAAAAGTATTGTTTCCTAAAACTCGTTAAGAACGTATGGTGTCAGTGAATTTTTATTTATTTATTTATAATTTATAAAATATATACTATATTAATGAATTATAATGTTAAAAATTCGAATCATTTTAAAAGATTTTTTAAATATTGAATAAAAAAACCTTGTTAAAATTGTTCGTCTTGGCAGCACTGAAAACGTTGTTAACTATTCAATTTTGAGTCCATAGCTTCTTCTTGACTTGCTAAAAACAATCATATTTGTCTGCAAAATTTCTGCAAAAGAGAATAACAATGAATTTGCAGAAAACGTTGTTAGTTTTTGCAGAAATGAAAAAAACAATGTTAAAATCCTTGTTATCTTCACGGGTATTACCATGGCGTATTGATTATAAGGTGCATTTGACATGGCAGCTGAGCTACTTTTTTTTTCAACCAATTTGTGAATATAGTTGTAAATTTTTGCTTTGTTTTATGTACATTGTTTTTGCTTTCATACTTTTTGTTTTGGTTTTTTTGACAGTTAACTACCCTAACAAGCATCAAAATGCTGTGTTGTTTTTGTTACTGTTTTACTTGTTGTAATCTCAAAGGCACCTTATGATAATTGCGCCATGGGTATTACAATTGGAATGAACGCACGGTTGCATTTTTTAGTACTATTTTTTATTTATGATTTATTATTATTTTTAATTAACCAAAATAAATATAACAGACGTGTTTTCGGTAAAATATTTAACCGTTGTAGATATTAAATAACATTTTGTGATAAAAATATGTATATATGTTTATGAAACAAAGTTTTGCAACTAAGAACAGCTTACACTTAAGTTCAAAAAGTACATTATAGCCACTCGAAAGTTTCGTTAGATTTTTGACAGACGTTTCGTTGATTTTTGACATTAGCATACCTCTACGAAAGTACATTATGGTTGGGCCTTAAAGCATATGTACATATGTGACAAACTATAATGTAGTTAATCAAACTTTTCGTCAAGTTTCGTCAAATGTCATTTACTTAAGCAAAGTGCAAAACTGATGGCATATTCCGTACGGAAACAATAAAAAAATTAAAATATTGTTATTAAAACGAAACAATTTTAAAATAGATAAGGGATCAACATTAGCTTTTAATTTAATTTAAAAAAGCACAAAAGGCTTTATATCAAGAGAAGCGTATTTTATTTCAGCATACATTTTAAAGAAAAAGCTTGAAAACAAATGGCAGAAATCTGTCGCAAAAGTGGTGTGTGCATATGGAAATGTTTGTTTGCTTATTGGTTTTTATAATTTCCTGAATTAAAGTCCTTTTTTAGAACAAACTCTTTGAACATAATATTTCTAGAGTATACTCGTACTTCATAAATTTTGGGTAATTTAGGTAACTTCTTTTCCATATTTTATTATAACATTTGCCAAATTTTGTCTTTTTGTGTTAAAATTCAATAGAATAAACAATTACGGGGCTGTAATCTTGGGTATTTTTTATTGCATTTACTCGAAAACGCGAAAAAAACATGTGCAACAATGGTTATATTTATCTTAAGTTCATGTACATAAGTACATCATGGCTACTTAAAAGTTTTCTTTAATTTACTTATGCCTTTGACAGACTTTTCGTTTTGACAGACTTTTCATATTGACAGTTGCTTAAAATAAGTCATGCACACTATGGTTGGGCCTTTAGAATTTAAAATATGCGGCTAACTTTTTAGTGTTATACTTCAATAAAGCAGATTTACGGTATTTTGGCCTTCAATGTATGGTTTTTTTTGCACAAAATAAAAGGTTTCAATATTGAAATAAATGTAAGTACAAAAACAAAAATAATTATTTTGTTTACATTTTTTATGTTCCACTCACTCTATCATTTGCTATTTCTTTCTTTCAATTCTATAACAATTCAATACAAAAAAAAATTAAGTGTCAAAGGGCTTAAAGAATGTCTAAAGAAGAAACAATAATGACAAAATTAATGTTAGCAAAATAACAAAAACTATGTTTTTTTTGAGAAAGTATTGTCATTTTTCTACAAAATTAAAATAAATGAAATAAAAGTAATTAAATTCAAACTTTCAGTTATTGAATTACAAAAACATAAATTTACAGTTTTTTAATAAAATTTCTTAAATTAAACTACCCTCTATAGAAATTAGAAAAAATTGCAATTAAGATCTAAAATTGTAAAAATCTCAACATATACAAATACCCAAAACATTTTTTCTATTTAGAAACATTTGATGTCATAAATTAGAAACTATTTAGTGAAATACTTTCCTCATTATTACCCTTCAAAATAAAAGGACACCAAACAAAAAAATCCTTATATTTTAAACGTTGTTTAACAGAAAGTAAAACAGTCACATTCTGGCAATTTACGCACTCAAACAATGTAAATATACACTCAAAAATCATTGATAATTAAAACAAAATTTAGAGGAATTTAAAATTCTTGTATAAAAAAGGGCATATATAAAATGTGTATGAACAGAAATCGTAAGTAAACGTCAATATCATATGCATATCTTGCTTAGCGCTATATAGGCTAGTAGTGATTTGCTAATGCAATGTGCATAAATGAACATAAACTGTGAACGTTCGGAAGCATCAATTGGCAGACATTATATAAGCATAATTTTGATTTAAATTATTTACACAAATTTTTGTCCCAAAAAATCGTTAAAATATTTCGGTGTCTAAGATTGAAAGAAAGAAATTTTTATTGATTAGATACAAGTATCTACCAAAAATTTTGATAAAAAAGTGTCAAAAAAAGATATTGATATCGGGATACGTGTTGAGTTTTGAATGGGTATAATTGGTTTAAATTTAGAAGAAGTACTCAAGGGTAAACCCCTACTCATGCAGTGCATTGTATTGGAATTTGAAGATACATAGACAGATTTATTTTATTATTATTATGCGCCATTTTTGTTGATGAGACAATTTTGATGGTCGATTTGACAACTCAAAGGCCAGTGTTATACCTTCACCCTTGAATAATCAACATCAATTGCCCCATCTGTCGGTGGATGTTGATTGTGAGTGGTGTGTATCTTCGCTAAGTAAGTTAGCTGTTATCTTCCTAAAGGTTGGCTCTGTACTGGACTGGAATGTCAGGGAGCCGTTTCTTGAATCTGGACACTTGGGAGGGGGGAACCTCTTATTTTTTAAATTGTAATTTTTTTAAATCAGCAAATTTTATTTTCCATTTTTCTCCTTCGCTGGGATTTTGGTGCTATACAATTTAGTAAATATTAAGATTATTATGGAAACATACAAAATGGTCTCTGAAACGGAAGAAATATGTGACAAACAAAATGGAAGGCTGTTCGATTATAGAAATATTTGTTAATGAAATAACTACGGTATGAATGTCATGCATATGTACCTCAAACAAATAAAACAAAGAGATTGCTATTGCCTAGCAAAGTGTGTTATGGCCAGATACCCTTTCTAAGCTCTGTAGCAGTTATGATACCTTAACATTTTATGTGCCTATATTTTTCCTTAGCTCATTTCGTAATGAAAATTCTCATTCATAATAATTATCCATGCCACAAAGTGTTTACCTAGAGATAGATAGGAATCCCTTCACAGTTTCTCCAAAGCACCCATAATAGAGAGCATATAGTAATTTATAGAAAGAAATAGAGATTACAATAGACCGAAATCGGGAGGAATTAAGTGCTGAAATAAGAAATATATCTAGCGGTCTTGAAATCGAGCTTCTACGCAAATTGCTTGCATCTATTCAAGCTAGACTATAAATAAATTTGTACATAAGTAACAAAATTCGGTTCTAACAAATTTAATTTTAAGATTGTTTAGATATAGATTACCGAAAACATTTTCAAAATTAAAAAAAAATTAGGAAAAAAATCCATTTTAAGTACCTAGAAAGAAAAAGCCCATTAATGGAACCACCATCGCATTTTGACTATAAAAACACATTTTCTTCGTCTTAGTGGGTTTAATAAATTGACGCGTTTTTATCAAACTTAACTTAACAAAGACACTTCAATTCAACATTTTTCTACTTTTTTGCATAAAGTTTTTAGTACTAAAATTTAATAAAATTTTCTTAGTTGTTTCACCTAGGAGACTTTCCATTAAATGAGCAGTCAAGAGAATACTAGACAGTGGTTAGAGTTTAAAATTTAAAAATATGTATAACGAACGCGGGAATTTTTTTAAAGAACTTACTTAGCATCTATTTGAGCTAAAGTGCAAAAAGTTAACATTGCACTGAATCATAAAATGCAGACCATACAGAACTATTTGAGGATTTACACTTTGTATATATGTCGATTGTTATAAAGTTTGACAAATAGGATTATAAAAAAAATTAAGAATTTTGATCATTTTGCAGGCGATATTGATTCTGTATGAAATAGTTATTCTTAATTATTTGTATTTACTAAAACACTCATAAATACATACCTACTTACGTGAAATAAGGGAAAAATATCCAACAAATAGTACAATTTTGTCTAATATTGAAAATTTTCCGTAAATAACTCTTCAAGCTCAAAATCTTATTAAAAATGTTTTAATTATCGATATTTCGCTACTCCTTCGCTACAAAATTCTCGAAATTATTTATTTTTTAAATTGTTATTAGTATTTTGAATAGCTTTAATAACTGTGTCAGAATTTATTTGTTATTGAAATGTTACAGGAAGATCGAAGTGATATCCTACTAAGGAAGCCGTACACAAATTCTGAGTTCGTTGTATATTTTCCGTTCCACCTTGGGTGTAAAACAGAGCTGTGTCCTGTCGCATAGAATTATATGCAAATTGAATACATAACTTAATGATATTACAGTATTTTTCGTTTAGCTGCACATTCAAGTTTGCATGAAAATTCGTGCACTTACGCAAAATGTTCTGCTACGCAGTATTCACTTAGCAGCATAAATAACGCTGCTAAGTGAATTCGCCTGCCTAAATAGAAGTGCTCTTACGTAAAAGTGAGCTCTTTGCCAAAATGAATTTACTTATATATGCATCTTTTAATAATCAATAATTTCAGAGTCATATGTAAAAGTAGTTAAACAAGAAAAACAATTTATTTAAAAATAATAGAGGTACAAAAAAAAAAGAGAGGCAAAAAAAAAAAAAAAAGAAACAAAAGTCAACAACTAATAAGTACTACATATTAAACAAGTAATATGTGCTTTTGAAAAATATTTACTAATACTTTTTTGCTTTAAAGCACGTACTGATTGCTTAAGAATTGCATTTTCTATTTCATCCAAAGTGCCATCAATATTATTTAAAAAGCAATATTTTTGTAGCACATCTAAAACGGTTAAAGCCTCCTTAATCGTCAAAACATTTTTCTATTGTTCCTCTGTTTGGTTGTCTCGTACAGCATCAATCAATAATATCTACGTCATTTAAATTTCCATAGCATTCGAAACTATCATCACATCTTATATAGCTTTCATAGTTAGAAAATAATTCAAAAAATTCGTTACTCTCTAATATTTCTACCTCAGAACTTGACGCCTCATAGAATTTTGCCTATAAATTATCAAAAAGAGTTATCACTTTAGTTTCTGTTATGCATTTTTACATAAATACTCGTACATATCTATATTTATAATTACCTTTTAAAGGCAATTATATATTGTTTCAGGTCGGTTGGTAAGACCAAGCGCTTTTTATAAAATACAGTGCATCCAAAAGCGAAATTGACTTATATTTTTATATACATATTTATAATTCAGTGAATTGAGTTACCACATAAACAAAGTAAATTTTTTTTCCTTTTTTTTTGTTCTTAAAAATAGCGATTGCCACAATAATTTTTTTTCATGTTTATAAGGCACTTAAGAATAATATTTTGTATTAAAAATAAACATTGCTGACAAAAAATCGAATGCTTTTATTCAAAATATGCACTTAAGCAAAATGCACGTAAACGATTTTTTTTCATACAACATTCAGCCATCATACACAATACTTTGTATTTTGTGCAGTTAGGAAGAAAATGCAGCTAAGCGAAATGCAGAACGAAAAATACTGTACCGGATAATTTGCCATTAAGGGCCATCGTTTCTCCAATATCGAAGGTAAACTCCAAGTATTCTCTGTGAAAAAAACAGTGGGGGATATAAAAATTAACACTAGACAAACCAAGGTAATGCGCATAATTTTACTGTTCTTATTGGACAATGCTGTAATCAAAGATGACGAATTCTTAAGTTAGTTTGGGAGTATTTTGACGAAAGATGAGAGCACTGGAAACAATTTTAACAACAGGATAAGTAAAGCGAGAGCAGCGTTTAACAGACTGTACAAGATATTGCGTTCTAGTCACATTTCAAGAAGGTACGACTGATAACAACTGCTATACGGTTGAACTAGCTGGTATACTTTAGTACAATGCATGGTCAAATTGCGAAACTTAAAACTTTCACAAGTCTGTGCCTCCAACAAAAAACGGAATGGTTTGGTTACAATTCTAAGACAAATGACTACACAGAGGGAAAAAATGCTTTGCAAAATCAACACCGTTGGTGGTCACCTTGGCACCCACGTTTTCAGTTTTTTTTACCACTCTGGTTGTCAACTTCTAAACGAAAGTACACAAATCAACAATGCTATGTTTTCAATTTATACTCCATTGTTAAATGCTGTATTTTCATTATTCTTTTGTAGTCACTGAAGGCGAACAGACAAGTTTTTTATAATAAATTTATTTAAAAAAAACATAATATTCAGAACGATTATATTTGGTGAGGTATTGGAAGCAAATGCTGATATAATGGTGGTCAGAGATAGGACCATTAGGACTTCATATGAAGTTCTGAGAAAAGCTGTTTGCTTAGAAAAGAAACGGATGTATTATATCTAGTATTATGTAGTATATATATTTTGATGAATAGAGAATTTATTACTTTATATTTGTTGTTTAAAATTTATGATGAAACTATGTCAGTTCCCTCCATGGTGGGTGAATTGTGCAAACGTAAAGAAACGACAACTAGCACTCAAGAGTCGAGGTGCTTAAAATCAGGCGAAATTCTTACATAGTTAAACGCGTATTATTTATATAAAACATTGTATTAATAATTGTAATTACATGTAGGATTAAAATACATTGTTGTGCCTCACTGAAAAGGAAAGTTAGCCTTGAATATGTTAGTGAAAGTTATAGTGTTAGCAAACACATTTATTACGTCGTATTGAGGACATATTAAATATAGGTATTGTTGTTTGTACTAAATTCTTCTAACGCTTATTGGATGAATTTTGCTTTCCTTTTAAGATTGAATTGAAGGTAATATTTACTCAACTACATTATCTATAAGTACTTCCTTAAGAAACAAATTTTTTTAGAATTATTATTAGACTTATACATCACGAAAAGGAACGAATAACGGAAGCGGGAAACTTTATGCGTAATATATAAATAACTACTTATTAACAAATAAAGCTTGCGGAATCATCAATGAATTTATATAATTTTATATAGTGCAGCTATTGAAATCCATTTCATAATCTCTAAGTGTAACAAATTTTAAGAAAGGATTTGTGAATTTTTAACAAAAACTATGAATACTGGAAACAAGTCTACGCAAAAATTTCGTCGGTCAGCAGCATAGGTGATTTAAAATTTCACAATTATTGATATTTTGAAGGTATTACAATATTTCTAAGTAAATATTACAGATGCACACGATTATATAAAATACATACATACAATATTACTGAACGTGGATTTTTGCAGAGGCAGTGTGTACGGAGACAGTAAAATAATAAAAACAGAGGTAAAAATAGCAGATACAAAGAAGAGGTTTATTAATGATTAGGGCAACCATTTTTTTTTTTTTCATTTATTGCAAAAATAATTTAAATTATTTTTTTTACTCTTTTGTTTTGCATTCTTGTTAATCGGAATTTTTGAAATTTTTTTATTTTTGCTTATTTTAAAATTAAAATATAATATACATATGTAAATATAAAAGAATTTATTTTTATTTGGTTGGTGGCAAATTTTATTTTTGCAAAAAATTTACGTAATTTTATATCAACATACATACATATAAATGAATTGTGAGTTTTATAGAGCATATTTTTAACATTTAAAACTGTTTTTCAATGCGTATTTAAGACGCCTTAAACTATTTTTTTAAAGCATATTTTTGGTTGCCCTATTAATGATTATTTAGTCGTTATTACTTCCCCATTTCATTTAATATATTGTATTAGTATTTTAAAAGTTTGAATTAAGTTAATTTAAACTATTAATATACATTTATACAAAAAACTATTTTTCTTAAAAAAATAGTTTTGTCAACCAAAAATAAAAATTTGAATTGTTATTACTATGGGAAAGCAACAAAATTGAAAACGAACTGTCACTGTTTAATACCAATATGTTGTCAGTTTGACGCCGTATTGTGGCACGGCGTCAATTTCCACACGTTAGTGCTCAGTTTGAGAACGACACCGTTGTCAACATTTCGTTGTCAAATTAACAAAGGCGAATACAATTTGACTACAAACGCTATTGATACACTCTCAACAACGAATGTGATTTGTCAGCTTTTTTCTGGGTCTAGTTACTCTCAATCTAGTAGACGAACCCTGTTGCGGCGGAGATATTTAGACCAGAATGGGTTTAGATAGGACAGGACAAAATATAACATCGCGAGTAAAGACTTAGAATGGGATGCTTAAAACTATCGTATTTCCGGTGGTCTACTTTAACACCTGTCTTTGGGTTGAAGCAGTTGAAGCAAGTCGTATAAACTAAAGAGAAGGTTTATATATATATAAAATATATAGTTAAATTTACGTTTTAGGTAGACCAGGAGGCGCTCCCACTTTATGTACAATCATCAAAAAATATTCCAAGTATAAAACCACTAATATTTTCGCTTTTGATTATAATTTAACGAATTATTTAGTGTTTATTTCTTACAAACGCCTTTTTTCATGACCTAAATTTTTTAGGCCATATAATATACTGATCGATAGAATGTTTTAAATCGATCAAACTAATATATAGGTAAAAATGAATACTCCTGTTTTTAAATATATTTAAAGCTATATGTAACAAAATACTAACAATATTTGTTTGAGTGTATTAATGTACACGACGGCAATTTAAACAACCCCTTATGCAGGGAAAACACTTTTAATATTAAAGTATCACTTAAATCTTGTATCAAACAAGTACATATGTACATATGTATAAGTAAAAGATAAACAAGACGAGGAGGATGGCAGTAAACCAGTGATGTCCACAATTCTCTTTCCCTATCACGCGTGATAGGAAAACAAATTCTGCTTGCGTCGAAGTCAAACACGTACATAATAAAAAGAAATATTGTTACTCTTGCTCTTTTAAGATTTTAGCTTCTCTCCAACATAGTGCAGGGATGGATAGTGCATATTTTTTGTATCATTTTTATTTAACTGAAATAATTATTCATTATTTCCTCCAAATTTATGAAACCTCGGCACTCCTTTATTCTTAATAGATCGGTCACATATCTATCGGACAATCGATTACGTTCTTTACTTAGAATTATGAAGAAATATTTATGAAGTTATAAACAGAAAGTAATTCGAACATTCCCATTTCTGGTAAAAGTAAGCAGAGTCTTTTCTCTGCTTCATACACAAGCTCAAGTGTGTTTATGTAGTAGTGGACATCACTGCAGTAAACAATAAAACATTTTACCCCCACCTCTAATACAAGTGCTCAATTGACTTGATAAAACCTTAAATGTTAACTAAACGAATTAGATTTTGTGCTTGTTTTCTGTGAGGTCTTTCAAGTAGAAGGGGAAATTTACGCCCTCATTGCAAAGAATATTTTCAAGGCTAACAAAAACTGTCATAGAGTCAAAATAAGAGTATAAAACTGAAAGACCACAACACAAAAAAAAAGCGCTAAAAATTTTAGAAATAAAAGTGAGTGTCTGATTTTCAAGGGTATGGATACTGATACAAAGTGACTACGTATCAGAGAATGACATGAGTTGATTCGATTTTACAGCCTATTCCTGTTATTACTGCTTTTGTTTTGTTTTTATTCATCATCAGTGACAACTGTATTGCTTGTAGAGTTTACTTTTGTATATGCATTGTTTATTCTTACGGCCAGGCCCACGATATCGAAAGAAAATTTAAGCGAAAGAAACTCAGTCACTCACTGTGAATCTAATCTGGGGCCACTAATTGTCACTTTATCGTTCGCTATGCTTTGTGTATGTCCACACTCGGAGAGAAGAGTCGGCAACTTTTGAGTTTGTGGACGATTAGTCTATGTCCACACTTGGCGATTCGAGTCGGGCAATTCTTCACCAATTCTCTTTTAAACTTGTCTTCGTGTCCACACTCGACGAGTTTAGTTGCCCAACTTTTTGTTGTTGTTCAGCAACTTTTGTGTTTTCTTTTGCTTGCTTTTTCTTACAATTTGACATTTATGCTGTGTTGCCACATAAAATACTTACAAATTACACAAAATTTTATAGATTGTCCAAAATATATTCATACCTTAAATACAATGCTTTTTATTTTTGTAATTATTTTAATATGAGAATAAATATTTGTGTATTTATAAATTTCCCTATAGAAGACAAAGCCTTAAAATTATTACTAGAGCAATTTGAACAGCCCAAACAATATTAAAGTATTTTTAGCTGAATACTAGTGCTAATGAAGACTAGGTACTTGAAGTAGTTCGGGAGCACCGCTTAAATTTTGAAGAAGTTTTTATAATGTCTTATGATAAGACATAATTTATCTTAAAATTAAGGAATGTTAGATATAAAATAAGCTGCAAATAATGAAAATCGGTTGATATAAACAAAATATTTTCTTTCAATGTAATATCGTTATGCTTCACAATTAAATTTTCTATTAATGAAAAATAAAAATATTTCTCTTCCCTTGTCTCTTAACAGCTAGATTTTGTATTCACGTATTATGTGTCGATTAAACATTCAGCAATTTAACGGTCATATACAAAATAACAAAGTGAATTTGCTGACCTTATTCACCATTTGAATTAAAATATATTTTAATTTTTTTGCATACATTTACATTTCATTATGATTCGTAATATTTTAAAAAGCATGTTGTCCCCACTGAAACGCAACTAACTTCCAAAAATAATAATAATTTCCAAAAATGTTTGCTTTAGCTCACCAGTGGACATATTTTAAAATTGGTATAAATTGTTGGTCTTTGAATAAAAAAGTCATAAAACAATAAGACTTTTCAACCTATATTTACCATTTTGTCATAAATTGAAAAATAAAAAATAATAAAAAAACAAAATTAAATATAATATATTAAACTATGACGGGTTGTTTACAGCAATCATAGTTTTTCGTTTTATTGTTTTTTGATATATGACTTTAAAATGTCCATTTGAATTCCCAAATATTTTAAGATATTCATCTAAAGGTTTAATTCTATATACATACATACATAACTGGCCTTTACAACCCTGTGTCAGGATTACGGCCTAGCTTCTCGCAGCTCTCATGTTGTGTGTGTCAATTTTTATCCATGAGTACCGGGACCTACAGTTTAATGTCGACTCCGAACGACAGACTTGAGAAGCTTGTTCATGGCAATTAATTACTCTCAGAGCTTTTGCCAGAAGACTGCTGAGAGGTAGTCGCTGAAAGAAATATTTTTTCATATTTCTTTTTTTTTGAAGATGTCGGAGCCTGGAGTCGAACCCAGGGTTTTAGTCTTAGTAAGCCAACACACTAACCACTAGACCACGGCGACTATTCTATATATGTATGTATATAATTTACAAAGAAAGAAAAGAAATAAAAGTAAAAAAATAGTAATATATACACACAAAATTTAATTATTAATTTATAGGATATTGTATACGATTGCTGTAAATCATATGAGAAGAGTTTCTAAGTCGTGAAGCAAATATTCCTTTATTCTTTTCGTGAAAATTTAAATTCTTTGTATATATTTAATATCTTGAGGGCGATTATTAAATTCCATACTATCCGTATATTCAATGCGTTGCTTCGTAGTTTCTAACCGACATCTTGCTATCATAAGATTGACATTGTTTCTGGTATTGAATAATATTTGATTTTTATGAAATGAAATTGTATGGTGACCAATATTATGGGTTGACTTAAAAACAAGAAGAATTGAATTAAATTATTATAAATAATTGTTTCTGGTATTGAATAATATTTGATTTTTATGAAATGAAATTGTATGGTGACCAATATTATGGGTTGACTTAAAAACATGAAGAATTGAATTAAATTATTATAAATAATTTAATTGAAATAATGGTGAGACAAAATAAAAAAAAATGTATGGTCTAAAAATATTTAAAGAAAAAGTGTTCTCTTTCATTTGTGTAATTACAAATAAACTGGCAACGCTGCAATTTGCAACACAAGAAAAACCAACGCTGCGATTGTATGAAAAAGACGCGTACACTAAAAAGCGAAAAAAAATATGAAAGGAAATGTCAAATAATCAACTACAAAGACAAAAAACGAATGACGGAATATAAAGAATCGCCGAGAACGGGCAAGTATTTTTCTTCTTTTATTCCCCTCACCGTAATCGTCAACAAACTACAAAAGTTGCCGACTGGAATCGCCAAGTGTGGACATAGACTTACGGTGAGGGGAATAAAAGAAGAAAAATACTTGCCCGTTCTCGGCGATTCTTTATATTCCCTTATTCGTTTTTTTCTTTGTAGTTGATTATTTGATATTTCCTTTCATATTTTTTTTCGCTTTTTGGTGTACACGTCTTTTTCGTACAATCGCAGCGTTCGTTTTTCATATGTTTTTTTCTTTTTAATAAGTGCAGCGTTGCCAGATTATGTGTAATTACACAAAAATGGAGGAGAACTCTTTTTCTTTAAATATTTTTAGAACATACATTTTTTATATAATTTTGTCTCACCATTATTTCAATTAAATTATTTATAATAAATTAATTCAATTCTTCGTGTTTTTAATCAACCCATAATATTCGTCACCATACAATTTCAGTTCATAGAAATCAAACATTATTCAATACAAGAAACAATATGAATCTTATGATAGCAAGATGTCGGTTAGAAACTACAAAGCAACGCATTCAATATATGGATAGTATGAAATTTAATAATCTAACTCAAGATATTAAAAATATACAAAGAATTTCAATTTCTTAGAAAAGTATAAAGGAATATTTGCTTCAGGACTTAGAAACTCTTTTCATATGATTTACAGCAATCGTATACAATATCCTATAAATTAATAATTAAACTTTGTGTGTATATATTACTCTTTTTTAACTTCTTTTATTTCTTTCCTTTCTTTTGTAAATTATATAAATATAAAGAATTAAATATCTTTAAATAAAATATTTGGGGGATTCAAATTGTCGTTTTAAAGTCATATATCATAAAACAATAAAACGAAAAAATATGATTGCTGTAAACAACCCGTCATAGTTTAGTATATTATTTTTAATTTTATTTTTTTGTTATTTTTAATTTTTCAAATTATGACAAAATGGTTAACATAGGTTGAAAAGTATTATTGTTTTATGACTTTTTTATTCAAAGACCAACAAAAAATTTTTTAAACTATTTTAAAATTGTATGATATTATGACTCGATAGGACCCCGTTTGAATACCCCAATTATATATTGTACATGTGTAATTCAAAGCTGTAAATATTTTACCAGCTCGCCTCAATAATGATTAACTGATGCTGAGGCAATCAAAATTTGATATGCTAATGATATAAAGAAATGAATAATAAAAACAACAAAAACAAAACCAAAAAAATTCATTACGCATTAATAGTAAAACATTTAAATATTTTGAAGGTGACTTTATCAAAATTTATACCAATTTTAAAACATGTCCACTGGTAAGCTAAAGCAAACATTTTTGGAAATTATTAAACTATAAGTAAATTGCCTTTCAGTGGGGACAACATGCTTTTTTAAATATTAAGAATCATAATGAAATGTAAATTCTTCTGCCCGTATGCAAAAACATTAAAATAGATTTTAATTCAAAATTCAAATTTAAAATAAAGACTGCAAATTTACTTTGTTATTTGGTATATGACTCTTAAACTGCTGAATGTCTAATCGACACATAATACGTGAATACATAATCAAACTGTTAAAAGACATTCATTTTGTATCTGAAAAGGTATTTGGTTAAAATATGCTATCATTATAAGAGAAGGGAAGAGAAACATTATTATTTTTCATTAATAGAAAATTTAATTGTGTAGCATAATGATATTACATTAAAAGAAAATATTTTGTTTATATCAACTGATTTTCATTATTTTCAGCTTATTTTATATGTAACATACCTTTATTTTAGGATAAATTATAAGAATGTAAAATATGTCTTATCTTATAAACTTCTTCAAAATTTCGGTGCTCCCGAACTATTTCAAGTACTAGTCCTCATTAGCACTAGTATTCAACTATAAATACTTTAATATTGTTTTGGGCTTTGTCTCCTACAGGGAAATTTATAAATACACAAATATTTATTCATATATTAAAATGATATACAAAAATAAAAAGCATTATATTCTATGTATGAAATATATTTTGGGCAATCTATAAAATTCTGTGTAATTTGTAAGTATTTCTGTGGCAACACAGCATCAATGTCAAATTGTAAGAAAAACACGCAAAAGAAAACACAAAAAATGCGGAACAACAACAAAAAGTTGGGCAACTAAACTCTTCGAGTGTGGACAGGAAGACAAGTTTAAAAGAGAATTGATGAAGAATTGCCCAACTCTTCTCTCCGACTGTGGACATAGACTTACCAACGCAAATAAACAACAAAGCTCCCATATCAACATATCAAAAAATAATCGCGAATATACACGAGAAAAGCGCTGAAATGCTTAAATTGTACAGTAAAAAATGCAACCGTGTGCTAGTTTAACTTGACAGAAATGTAGTAAACAAACTTATTCCGATTTTGTTTATTTATGTATATGTGTGTAAAAAAATTTTGTGTTACCAATCCCATTTACTTTTGGCGACACAAAAATTAGTGTGCCGCAAATCAGGTGTTTGTCGCTTAAAACTACACGATTCGATATCGTGGGCCTGGCTGTTAATCTTTTTTTTTGATTCCGTTAGCAATAACAACATACAAAACACTCAAATGATTCATTAAAGCTCAACTAAGAGGTTAAATCGTTTTTTTTATAATTTTTTTATTATTATTGTTCTTTATTTCTAACCGCAGTAATTCGTTTCTTAACAAATGTTTCAAAATAAAAATGAAAATTTAAAATGAAATAAACATTACCTGATTTGTTATTTTTAGAACTTTAGAAATATAAGTAGCTGATATTTTGTGAACTATTTTTTATTTAACAAATTAATAATCAGGGCAATTCGGGAATACTTTCCTTATATTGTCGAATGCGACCATTCACTTTCGACTAAAATTCTATACATTCTTAAATACGTGTTATGAATTATCGATAACAATTGTAATTTTTTTTTTTAGTTTTATTATTTGATTAAATAAAAATACATGTAAAAAACATAAAATTTTATACAAAAATATTAAAAAAATCTTCGTACTACCCTCAAAACATTCCCGAAAGGCTTTTTCAAATTTCATTACGATGATGAAGTCCTCTAACTACAATAGTAATAAGTAATTTTTACTAGAAAATACAAAAATAAGAAATAATTCAAAAAAATACTTCCCATTCAGTTATTTTTTTTTAAGATATCATAATTCTTTCTTGAAAGTGACGTAATTTTCATAAAACTCTTCTAATTGCTGCTGCAAGAAATTCGTTTGTTCAAATTTTTTCTTTTTTTTATGTACTGGCTCTTTAGCAGCAATGTTATTTATATTTAAACTAACTCCTTCTTCTAATGCTTCTGGTTTTTCAAATACTCCAAGTGAATTTACATTTGAAACACCTTTAACGGATGTTTTATAATTCAATAGTAAACACTGCCTCTTCCAAATCATTTAACGTGATGGTTTTGTTTGGACCTTCGCCTGTGGCCTCCATTTGCTGTTTATTTATTACCATTTTGCTTTTTGTATTAGTCTCGCCAGACCTTGGGACTTAAATATTTTAAATTTAGGATGTGTGTGGATATTGCTATTACCAAAGAATATAAATCATATAGAATGCGCATCTCAACACTTATCCAAATATTTTAAAAAAATTTTATCAGACGCGGGAAGGAAGGGCAAAAGGCAAAACAAAAGAAAAGAGCGTAACAAAACAAGAGAAACCAAAGAGAAACTAATGTGTGTTTTACTTCTTTTGCATTGTGGTTTATAGGATTTTTACACTTGCTCACATCTTAGAGGAACGCGTGGAAAATGTTAAAAATTGAACAAACTTGTTCACATTGCAACATCTTTCATCTGTCATATTTTTTTCTAGTTGAGTAAGCAAAAAAATTTTAAGAAATAAAAATTAAATAAAATGGAATTTGAACATTTTGCAGTAATTGGATTAATAATTGCTCTTCAAAATCAAAGACAATTATAACTACAATATACAGAATTAGTGAGGACGAAGATGATGATGATGAAATATTTTTTTTGCCCAACGTATTGTAAGAAGGTTATAAAAATAGGACTCAATGCATTAAATTTCCACTACCACTAAAATGGTTTTATTTAGTGGTTAACTATTTCTATCTGCATTTAGTGGTGGCTGCAATATTGCTGCATTAATACTAAGTGGTTTAGTGGTAGTGAAAACAATAATGCATTATAAATTCAATGCAATAAACCCAACTCTGCTTTTTTTAAAAATTATTTATTGGATAAAATATTTATTTTTGGAACTTCCTTTTTCTGTAGTCCAAGAGCAATGTTTTCGAAGGAGCACCAATAATAGAAAATCCAAACCACTCTGGAGTCATTCCTTTACATGACTCAATATGTAATAAATGATTTTATACCAATTTTTTGAAGTTCAGATTTAAAGACATTAAGAAATATTAAAATGTGTTTTTTGCTTGCATCCATTTTGCTATCATTCTAAATTATTTTAAATATATACATATCTGTGGCAATATGGAAGAGTAGCCTAAGTCGAAAATTTAAGTTTTGGTATATCATCAATTTTGTGTAATTTTTATTCTGAATGTTTTTTGCTAACAATTTATGAGTTAATATATTGGTAACATGTTCATTAGTGAAGAAGGATGAATATTTTAAAAAAATATGGTTTATTTTAGAAGATTTTACGCTTTTTCTACTTAAGCGCTTTTTCGAAACTGAAATCTGCGTTCCTTAAGTAACTTAAGCGCTTCTGTTGAAATAAAAAGTATGTATTGTGTACTTTTAAGTAAACATAAGAGGATTTATTCAAGAACTTACATTCACTTAAGATTACTGTATACAAGAATCACATTTTATTAAAAAAACTAATGTAAATATAAGTTATATGATAAATCGAAAATCTGAATTGTAAACAAATCTATTTGTGCATAAGTTGTTTTGTTCAATGCATTATTGATTTAAAAAACTAAGGCTAAAAAGTAAACGTACATAACATTGATAAAAAATAGAACTTTTCAAAACGGACTAAACACATTTAAGCGCTTTTGCTTCTGTAATGTCCCAAGCGCCTTAACTCAATTCTCTCTTATGTCGACTTAAGCTACTCTTCCATATTGCCACAGATATATATAAATTTTTATTTTATTTTTTTTTTTATTTTTATTTTATATTTATTTTATTTTATATATGGGCAATTTCAAAAATTTTCGACATTTTGATATTTTTTTTTTCCAATTTTTTTTGATGACACGAATGACGCTTTGGTCACGTGAAGGGTGACTAAAGCGTTAATCATTTATTGCAAACGGCGCGAAAGTTATGGGGGTTTTAAGTTAGAATTTCTTTAAAAAATTTAAAGTTAAATTTATTGGTTTATTTTAATAAATGTTGTATGGATGCATGAAACTCATTTCAAATATATCAGTGCAGTCCAAATTCATCAATGCAGTGATAAAATACCATAAAAAATTTCAATTATAATTAAAATTCCTTAACATTAAAAACGCGAGTTTTTGCAAAAATATGAATGTTTCACCGATTGTTATAATATGTGTTTATATAACGCATAACTAATTTACAGAAAAACAATGTTTTGATAGCAAATTTAAAAAATAAAAAAAATTATATAAGAATTATTTTTGAGGTTATGATTTTTTTTTTTTTTTTTTGATCTGTAAAATTTAAAATCATGAAAATTTTTTAATGCCTATTCGGTTTTATTATCAAGCTTAAAAAAACCTTTCATTTGGTGTCAATTGCGGCGGAATCTATACATAACTGCAGATTTCATAAAGCAAAATGTGTTTAAAGAAAAATGCCGCTGTACCCGCTAAATATGGACCGAATTCAACCGTATTTATATATGATCTTTAGTTCACCGCCGCACTTCATTTCCAGTACTTCACATTGATTTTAAACTACGGATTAATTAAAAAAAACGTGAAACAAAATCATGAAATTTCGCAAAATTTTTATTTTCTTTATAAAATTTTTGCGTTTCAAAATATTTTAACGCCTTCTTGACGTTGAGGTGCGAATTCCTAAGAGGTTTAGATCACGCAATACATAAACCAGTTTTAAATAAGATTGCAAATGTCAGGCGCGAAAAACTGTCATTTTTGACAAATTTACGCCAATTCTATAAAAGTTTGAGGTCATCGTTCTCAGCAACTAGCAGCCTGACATCGACGTGATATGGCGCAAGTTTTGGCAAATTACACCATCTATTAAATACTGTTGACGAAATGCAATTTTCTTGAACGGCGCAAAAACGCTATAGAAAAAACTGCGAAAATTAAAAAATCGGAAAATTTTGGTTTCAAAAATAAACCGCTGTACAACTTTACTCTTGTAAATTTCAAGACTTTTTTTGAGTTTTTCGATATTTGAGTGCCCATAACTTTTAAAAATAAAGAACTGATGGTCTGAAATTTTGAATTTCCCAGTTTTCTAGTGTGGTCTACCATTCCCTTTTGACGGTTTTGGTCAATTCGAAAAACTGGAGAAATAATAAGCATCTGAACTCAGTTTCAACAAATGTTGTAAATTTTTGAAATTGCCCATATACAGTGAACTGTCGATAATGTGAACTAATTAATGTCGGGGTAGTTCATATTATCGAATTTGTTCACATTTTCGATTGTGATTTTTATATATATATTACTAAGTTATTCTTTCTAAAAATCATTTCTGCAAGGAATGAAAATGCAAAAGTTACTAAAAAACTTTTTGTAATTTATTTGGAACATAAAAAGTTTTTAAAAATCCATTTTATAAAGAGTACATACATACAAAATATTACGACAAAAAAATAAATAAAATTTACAATGAAAACAGTTAGGTACATACATACATATATAATTAAATATGAAAATAATTGGTTATTATTTTCTGTTTTTTCTTTTGTTCGACCAGCTTATTTACCGCCAATTCCCTGATTTTTTTCAATACTTTAATGTCAGTTTGATCGACCATTTGAAATTCAGCCCATTGGACAGCTTTGTTAAAAATTTAGATAGCTTCTTTGGCTTTAATGTTGTTTTCAGGCGCTTCAATAAAACAGTCGTCATCATCGTCTGACTCTTCAATTAAATCATTTTCATCAAATGGCGTGACGTCCTCACAAGGATTATTGATCCAATCTCTAATGTTTACAGCAGTAAATACTTCCTGAGGGCACAATGTCTGTAGAAGATCTGCAGCAGTATTTTCTAAAGATCTAACCTCTGATTGCCACTTTTCTTTTAAAACGATCAAAGGCACATTAAATTCAGGATCGTCTTCATCATTTACCATATTCAAAATATTTTTCCAACAGTTAGATAAAGTTTCTTTACCAACTCGGTTCCAAGATGCCTCTAGAATAGAAACTCCTTCTTTAAGCGTGATTTTTTTCAATTTTTACTTAACACTGTAACACTCGATCCTTTTTTTAAATATTCCAAAATTTCGCATTTTTCATTTAAGGATAAAAACTTTCGACTGTTTTTAGACATTACTAATTTTAAAAATAAATTCACGAAACTTCCACAACAAGTTACATAAAGCGACTGCATTAAATACCTTTAAAATAAAATAATGGCATACTATGGTATTTATTAATTCGGGGATTCCCAACATTAAAAACAAATGCTTCTACAAATTAAAAAATCCCCAAAAATTAAAAAAAAATTGTTCACTATTTAGAGCCATTAAACTTTGTTCACTATTTAGAGCGCCCATATAAAAAACTGAGTGTTCACATTAGTGGATAGTTCATTATATTGGATGTTCACATTACCGCGAGTTCACTGTATATATAAAAATAAAATTTTTTTTCAATTTTCTTATAATTGAAAAATCATTAATTTAGCATTCGAAAATTTGTCATTAATGAATATATACTTCTTTTTTTATACTTTTTGAATTACATTTTTTGGTTTAGTTAACCTTTTATTTCAAATAAATATAAAATTAATTGTTGAGCTTAAATAAATAATAATAAAAAAATACCTATATACAGTGCGAACTCGATTACTGCAACTCTCGTTATGCGCAACAACTCGATTAACGCAACACCTGAATCAAATGCATTGTAGACTCAGTCAACTCAACTTTTTAAAAAATTTACCTCAATAAACGCAACTAAGTATTAGTTTTAACTCTATATTTTTTTGTCCTCTGGATAGCCTTTGCATTATTTTACAGTTATTTCTTGGAACAGTTTTCATAAAAACAGACAAGCAGCACGTGTCTGATGTTTTTTATCAGTTTGATAAAAAGATTTTCGCGATCAGTCACAGTATTAAAAACGCAGAAAAATAGCTAAGTTAACAAAGTGCAGTAAATTAACCATTCAACAAAAGAATAAACTTGAAAAAAATATATCGGTCAAAGCATTATGCCAGGAATACAATGTGCATAAATCAACAATAACCAGAATTAAGCAAAATAAATCAAAATTAATTAAATTTGTTACAAATGCTGAATCCGGCCCAGGAAAGCGTATAGTAATTAGACTCTGTGAGTATCCAGTAATGGAAAAAGCTCCATGTAAATCGTTTTTAAAACAAAGAGAATTAAATTTGCCTATTTCGTCTGATATCTTAAAGTCAAAAGCTATTCAGCTACATAACAAAATTAATGAAAGTCGTGGTGATTTTTATGCAAACAACGGATGGTGCTCAAATTTTAAAAAACATCATGGTATTCGAAAAGTAAGCAAGGAATGCATTATATTTTTAGCCTGCACCAACGCATCTGGTTTGCACAAGGTTAAAATTTATGACTCGGTTAACGCAACTACCGCGGTTATCGCAACTGCCCGATTTTCTATTAGTTGCAGTAATCGAGTTTGTACTGTATCTAACTACACTTCTATAACGATATTAAATAGGACGCCATATATGCGATGTAGATTAATGTATTTTCCTTCGCTCAACTACAAATTAAATATGCTTTGCCCGACAGTAGTTTTTATAGTCGTATCGGAGCACTGTATTCTTTATTACAAAAAAATATTTGAACCAACAACATTCTCTAAAGCTACGGTCACATTGGGTAAATATTTGACGAAAAAAACGTAACCACTATTTTATGAAAATATTTATTTTTTAATTTTTCAATTTTTAAAGTTTAATTAATTATACATATATCAAAATAATTTTGCTGAATATCGTTTTTAAAAAATTTTTGGTGAAATGTTTACATAAAAAGAAATATTTACATAGTATATTTTCAAAAAAATAGTGGTTACGTTTTTTCGTCAAATATTTGCCTAATGTGATTGTAGCTTAAGTTTTAAAATTTCAAAAAACGTCAACAGCTCACAATGAATAAGAAACACAAACACATGAATTGTATTGTATGTGAATATTGTTGTTAGCATAAAACCGTTTCTGTACTTAAGCAAAACAGAAACACAAAGTAAAGGTAGAATTAGCCATACGTAACGTAGCGTATCTTAACGTTGACGAGTGAGCTGATCATTTATTTTACATGCAAAGTAATGGCAGCGCTTACTGAATAAAAAATGTAACGTAACGGCGCGTAGCAATCTGTAGAAAATAGAAATTCTCTACGTTTTTACGGGACATTAGCAAACAGCTGGTTTATTTAGGCTTGCCAAACGTCCTTTTTTAAGCAGTAAGGGTAATTTTTTTTAGTTCAATGTACTTATTCCTGCATAACACCTAAAAAAGTACGCTAATGTACTTTTTTTAATCTTTTGTATTTCTTTTTTTTTTCTGAACACTTGAAACTAACATAATTAATATTAAAGAATATTTGCCACCAAAGTACTATAATATTGAAAAGGTCTATGTTTTCAGTCTCAATTCAAAAATTTCATTTTGTAATTCTACAGAAGTTATTGAATAATTTTTTTCAATAACATTGACATGGATCTACTGTTTGATGAATTTATTTTTATTATTATTTATTTATTTCAGAATTGGGGTTATTGCATTAGATTTAATTTTCCCCTAAATTTAGTGGTAGTGGAAAATTAGTGCATTATCGCCTCTAAATTTAAACTACCACTAAAATGGTTTAATTTAGTGGTTAATTATTTCCGACTGAATTTACTTTACCTACGTAAAATCATAGAAAGGATATTATGACATTCCATCCGTATTTTAAAAATAAAAGTCTTACGGCAGATTTTTTTACGTTTACACGGTTGCTTAAAAAGCAAATCAAAGTTAATAAAATAAATAATAAAATGCA